>VZQC01013100.1:907002-918263 GCA_009823505.1 Rhizomys pruinosus
ACCAAAAAAAGGTGTAAAACCAAAAAGAAAAAAAAAAAAAAAGAAAAATGTTTTCTACCCATAGAGAAACATTTTTGAGAACTAGGCATAGTTATAGAATATGTGCTGTTTAATTTATAATTTCTTACTATTCATATACTACTGCTTATGTATATTGAATGCTTAGTTTATGTCACCAGTGAGGCTGTTTTCTACTTATTAAGCTGTTTTATTGTAATTGTCGTCTTCAGTGAGTTTTATATCCCTAGGAACAAGGGTTATCAAAAAATAGCAGTTATCGAAGCAACTGTTTGACTAAATTTGTACTTCATAGGCAATTCATCGATATCATAATTTGTTGCCTTGTAAGGCCAGTGTTATTTCTATTGGCAGATGGGAAAACAGGGTGGAAAAGATCAAATAAATTTAAAAAGGTAATTCAACTAAAAATGTAGACTCAAAAACTGAATCATAGGTTGTCCACTCTAAATTCAAGTTTATAGTAATTGCAGGATATTAAGATTGAAGTAATACTCAGCATTATTGCTGCATGATTGTTTATCTTGTTTCTATTTTCTTTTGACCCTGTAAATCCCCTGTGCTGTCTGGCTCAAATTACACTACTGCCTCATCCTCCCTGCTACTGGGATTATGGTTTACAATTGTGCACTATCATACAATTATATTAAACTGGAAGCTTTCTGCAGCAAAATGTCTGAACAAAATATTTTGCTTCAGAAAGGTTCCAGTTTAATCTGTACAATGAAAATATTTCTTGTTGCTTAGATTAGTGCATGAGTAAAACTAACATTATTTCTGGCCTATAGAATATGCTAAACAAGTAGAAATTGAATTATGAGTTATAAAATATGAAAAAGATCCTTTTCTTCTAATGCCTTGTTCATGACTTCTGCCTTCTAATAGCTATGGACTTGACTAGATGTGATTGTGCACTAAGTACTACCAATGCAAAAATGAAGTGAAACAATGCATGAAAAGAAAAGACTGGAAAAAACTTAAAAAAAAAGTTTAAGTCTCTTTTCATTCCACTGAAGATGCTACTACGTGAAAAAAACTGCCAATCAAACAGAAGCAATTACAGGGAACTACTGTTAGATATCATTTAAAGACATGTTCTAGTACCATGCATTTCATAAGTGCCGGCAAAGATTCTATTCATTCATTCAGCACTGAACGTAACAATGATTGATGAATATATGGAATATAAAGTGAAATACTTGAGATAAATGACATCAAGCACTAGAAAAACAACTATCTAAACAAGATATGCAACATACAGAAATTAAAATCCTACTGTGAGCAAAATCTAGGCTCTTGATTTAAATTCTTCTGTGTGACATTGGGGAAATATTAATCTTCTGCATCTCAAATGCCAAAACTATAATATGAGTGAAATATAATTTCTATCTCTAAAATCCAAATAGGTATAGTAAATGGGCATACATAGCTTTGCTATATCCACTTTACTTAATTAATTTCAAATTAGCACACACAATATGAGAGGTCTTTATGGCATTTTCAGGCAATCTGCATTCTAGTAGATTCTCCTCCTCCCTGCCCCTTCAGCCCGGTTCTCCCGGTTGTAACCTTCCCTCATCTCATTCCTCCCTTCATGTGACTTATGACTTTGGCTCTTCTACCTCCTTCTTCAGTACCTCTTTACCCTTTCTCAGTCTCTTTTCTACTTTTTAAGGGCTTTATCTATATTTATACCTTTTTCATGTATACATGTGAACATTACAATCTAGAATCCGCACATGAGAGGGAATAAATCCATTTTAAATTTATTTGCTTTTCTGAATTTTTTCTTTTATAGGAAAAAAGAGACCTGGGTAGAAGTTATTGGGAAGAATATTCCACCTCACACAGTATTTATCTTAAGTGTATAAAATGGTTCACTAAAATGTATCTTTCTTTTTCTTTTTTTAGAGGAATAATTTAATAATCTTGTATGCTAGCCAATCTTATCATGTCTAGACTCTCTTTACCCCTGCAATCCTTTGAATGCAATTCCTGACTTCATGCTACTCCATCTGTAAATGTTTTAGCATCTCTAGAAGGTAGTCGCATTTTTACAAAAAAAAAAGGCACATAATTACTCTCATTTCACAAAACACAATAAATTCTTAATACTTTAATATTCCCAGGGCTAGAGAGGCAGTTAAGAACACTGGCTGCTCTTACAGAGGAGTTAGGTTCGGTTCCCAGCACCCACATAGTGGCTAACTCCAGAGTCTGTAACTCCAGTTCCCAGGAATCCAACCCCTTCTTCTGGCTTCCACAGGCATTGCATAATACAGATGAACTTCCATACATGCAGACAATACACTCATACACATAAAAATAATAAATTAAATATTTAAAAGATTCCATTATCATGAAATTTCCTGTTGTTTCATATATATTTTAAAAGATGATGTACTTGAATTGAGGTTTAAACAAGACCCCATACAGTTCTTTTGTTGACATCACAGTGTAATTTCAACAGTAGGAAGGATTGTTCATGGAAATATATTTTCCTTTTTTATTTTATTTTTTTCATTGCTGATATACCTCTAAAGAAATTCAATTTTGGTAATATATTGATGAAGAAAATGGAGATTTATTCTAAGATGAGCCCAAGTCTAATTTCAAGGTGGTTTTATAAGCCAGTACAATTTATAATAAACAATTATGTTTCTGTTGAAGCAGATGTTGTACCTACAACACTCTAGGATCAATTCCTGCTCTGGAATCCAACAGGAAACAGAACTCACAATTTTTTCAGTTTTACTTTGTAGCTTCTAAGATTGAAGGAAAAAAGCCTTCTTTAATACCTAAAAAAATCTAATTTGATTTCCACTTCACTGAAGCAGTACATGGGAACACCATGGAAGTTATTTTTCTATCCTTAAATTCTTGATAAGTTCAAAGTTCATGATTTCTTCTAGAATTCTATTATGGAAGAAAAATATTTAAGAAAATCTTGATTATAGATAATTTAAAAGAGACACCCAGACATCAAAAGTGATTTTCTGTATAAAATTATTTACCATTCTGTACTATTCATATGATTCCAGGTATGTGTTACTGTGTTATATTTAAAGAAACTTATTAAAGAAGAAAGAAGTTACGAGAAAATTAAGTCACCATTAAAAAGCACTGACAAAGATTTCTGAAAAATGAAGTTTGTTACAAAAATGGCAAAGACAAATGTAAATAATTTGATCAAATATATCTCCACAAGTTTCTCAGTTCTAGAGCTGTTAGAACAACTGTTAGACATTACTTTACTATCTTCCTACAGTTCCTCAGAATAATAAAATTCATGGCTGTTGGCATCGATTCCCACCAACTCCTCATTCCAGTTGAGAATGTAAGATGAAAATATTGTAAGAAAATTCTTCCCTGTTAAAATGACTTTTTAGGTAGCCTACAACTCCTTATTTACACCAGACTGGCCTCCATCTCACAGAAGTCCTCCTGCCTCTCTCTGCCTCCTTAATACTGGGATTAAAAGGAGAGCACCACAACACCCATCTCAAGATGACTTTAAGAAAGCTTAAGTCCTCTAGTGGTTAGGAGATGTTATAAGCCACAGTAAGATCTTGTCAGCTTTTACAGAAAAGCTATAGTCCATGGATTAGCATACCATCCAAACATCTTTGTCTATACCAACGTAATCTACCATAATAATTAGTACTGTTTAAATGCATGTATATCTAATTGCTTGTGCATCATCAGTAGAAGTAAAAGGTTATTCCTGGATAAATTGCCAAGCCACGAAAGGAAACAGCCTGAACTGATCAGAGTCCAAAATGACATCTCCAGAGAAAATAGACTGCTTTGCTTCTCTCCCACTCGTGTCCCTTTTCTAAAGCCTAGGGAACAATCTGCTGAAAAAGGGCAGCAATTGGGGTGAACTACTAAACTACAGAAATATAGACTAGACTCTTATTTGATCAAAATGATAGTACATATAAGCTCCCCCAGCTGGACAATGGGGGCTTCGGGCTGTATAAGTTTGGTCATAGCTGCTTGCAAATTGGTTTTACATGAAGGATGCCTGTATTCATTACTTATTACCTACTATTAAAAAATAAAAATAATTAAAAAATTATATTGCCAGGTCTGGTGGCACATGTCTTTAATCCCAGCACTTGGGAGGCAGAGGCAGGTGAATCTCTGTGAGTTCAAGGCCAGCCTGGTCTACATAGAGAAGAGCTGGGGTTACAGGGAGACCCTGTCTCAAAAAGACCAAAACAAATTATATTTATATAAAGCCAACCATTGCAGACTCTCACCTGGAACCCCAGATTGGTGAGGGTGAGGCAATATGAGGCTAGCCTGAGCTACAGAGTGCTCACAGTATGAACAATTAACAATTGCAATCATGAATTACAGAGGTCAATTCTGAAGTTTTCAGTCTCCACTCAATTTGTAAAAATGAGCTTATGAATTACTGGTAGACTGATAATCACTTATTAATTTATTCACTGCAGATTCCAAGCTAGCATTTTATATATACATGTTTTATATAATTGATTTAAAAATGATAAAATGGGGAACAGTCTTTCAAAACTGAGCCTGGAGGTTATTTTCCAGTCCATTGCGATGCAGCTTAACAGAATGTCACATTGCCATGCCTTCTGCTGAAGCCAACCTGGCAGCAACTCCAGTGCCCAGAGGCAAGTTTGGAACTGAGACCCATGATAATGAATAACAGGCTCAGAGGGCTCTAACAGTTAAATCAAAATCCAACACCTTAGAAAGTTCATCTCTTCTTGGGAACACTGTGAATCACTGTATGCTTCATCATATATATAAGAAAGGGGAAAATCCATGCCTTTCAATTTTTGGAGAAGAAAAATATAAGATTTCAAAGATAAGGGCTAGAGAGATGTCTCAGTGGTTAAGAAAGCTTACTGCTCTTGCAGAGGACCCTGGTTCAGTTCCCACGAGCCGTATCAGACTGCTCACAATTGCCTTTTTCTCCAGTTCAAAGTAATCCAGGCCTCTGCTGGCATCTGTACACAGTTGGGGCACATAGATTCTTATAGGCACACAAGCATACACATAAAAATAAATAGCTAAATTTTAAAACTTTTTAAACTTTGAAGACAAACTACCATTATTTTTTTTCACATGTTAGCAACCAAAAATGGTTAACTATCTATATATACTTATACTCCTGGATGAATCTGTCATTGGGTAGCAGTTAGAATGGAAGAGAGAATAAAGGAACTTATGGAATCCTTATGTGTTCTAAATGCAAAGTTTTGTCCAAACTCTTCTAATAAACACAGAACTTTATTAACAAGATAATTATTGTGTTTTCTTGTACTATATATGCATATATGTAATCAATGTGTAAATATGTGAATATGTAGTTTATCTGTTGGGGGAAATTTGTCATGTAATATAGAGTGCTTGAGGATGAGGTGCATACTCAAAATGTTAAAGGGGGATAAAATAAGGAAATATACCTTTTCCCACAAAATCAATAATATTTTGGTATATTGATTCCATATATCATTTAAGATATATTGTATTAACATGAATTGGTTGCCAAAGCAGAATACCATGAACTGGGTGAGGTGCAGTCAGATGACACTGCTACAGAAGTAAATATACCAAGGAGTTAACTGGCCTGAGTGTTCATCAGTGGAATGTGCAAAGCAGCAGAAGAAAAGATTGTCATTTAAAGACATAGAAACTAAAATTGTATGAGAGAGAGAGAGAGAGAGAGAGAGAGAGAGAGAGAGAACAGTTACATGACCTTTGAATAAATAGTAAATTGTTCCATAAATGTGGAATTTCAGGTTGTTGTGTTTTTGTGTGTGTGTGTGTGTGTGTGTGTGTGTGTGGGCCTTCTGGCACTTTGTTCTGTTCCATTGACCTTTGAGCCCTCTGTCTTCCATTGCCACAGTATTTTTATTACTCCTGCTACTGAGCAAAATTTAATGCCAGGCTCAGTGATTTCTCCTACTTTTTTGTTTTTTTTGTTTTATTTTGTTTTTATTGATGCTTTGTGTATTTCATACATCATTTTCCAATTCAGTTCAGGCATATATCCCCTTCCCTTCCCCCCACCCCACCCCTACCCATCCCAGATCATGCATTCTGCCATAACTTTTCTGCATCTTTCTGTTTTGTTTTGTTTTGTTTTCATTTTTTTTAACAATAAGTGATAATTTGTGAGTACAAGCATCCTTCATGTAAAACCAATTTGCAAGCAGTTGTGCCCAAACCCACACAGCTCATGGGTTCCACCATCCAGCGGGAGGGGGCTTGTATGTTCAATCAAGTTGATCAAATGAGTGTCCAGTCTATATTGTTGTAGTTTCACCATTCACCCCAATCGCAGCCCTTACATTCTACCGCACCCCCTCTTCCGCAGATTGTTCCCTAGGCTTAGAAAAGGGTCACAGGTGGATGAGAAGCAAAACAGTCTACTTTCTCAGGAGCTGTTGTCTTGGTCTTTAGTCAATTCTGGCTTTTTTTTTTTTAATTTTTTTTTTATTATTTATTTATTTTTGTATGTGTATGAATGTACTGTCTGCATGCAGGTCTGTGCACCCATGTCGTGCAATGCCGCGGAGGTCAGAAGAGGGTCTCGGATTCCCCTGGAACTGGAGTTCTCCTGGAATTGGAGTTACAGACGGTTCTCAGCCGCCATGTGGGTGCTGGGGATCGAACCCGGGTCCTCTGCAAGAGCGTCGGTGCTCTTAACCGCTAGGCTATCTCTCCAGCCCCCAATTCTGGCTTTTTTCTTTCATGGGCTGCCAGCTTGTCCAGGCATAACCTTTCGATCCTACTAATGAAGCACATGCAATTAGATATATAGGTATTTAAACAGTATAATATATAGCCTTTCGATCCTACTAATGAAACACACGCAATTAGATATATAGGTATTTAAACAGTACTAATTATTATGGTAGGTTACTTTGGTATAGACACAGATGTTTGGATGGTATAATAATCCATGAATTACATTTTCTTCTGTTAAGTATGACAGGGTCTTCATGTGGTTTATAACATCTCCTAACCATTAGAGGATGTAAGCTTGTAGCATCAACCGTGGGTTATTCCTCCAAGGAGAGAGCTAATAGCCAATTAGATTTGGGATATACAGACATATGGGTGCCACAGCTGCACAGTATTTCCAGGCAGGTGAGGTGTAGCTGGTGCTGACGGAGGAGTCTTGCTTGATTCAAGGAGACCTATATTTGCTTTATTGGTTTAGTGGCCTTTGGTAACACTCTCTGGCATTCCAGAGACCATCTGTATACTTGCAAGTGTGGTCTCCATACATCTTTCCCATGTTTATATCAGGTCTTCAACAGCAGGGCCTTATTGCCTCTCTTCCTGCAGATATCCCAGTTTGGAGGCAAGGAGCCTTTACTTTTTGTGGGGCCTTGGATCCCCTGGCCAACATCTCCTTGGTAGAATAATCCATTGTTGATGTCAGAGCTCCTGTATTAATATATTTTGCTTATGTGTGTGTATATTAAACAACATTGGTTTAAAGGCTGATAAAAACGGTAATGCATCTGAGTTAATTGGTGATATAAATTGCTGTTGTCCACATTAGTTTTAATTAAAAACTGTATAACAATTACTTTGGGATTGTGTAAACAAATGTTCTCTATAATTTTGCTAACCATATAGTATCACCTGATAGGAATCTCTTTCACCTATAGGATGATTTAATTCAAAAATAAAGTTTGTTTCCCAAGTTAATCACATACAGTAACCCAAAACAGCATGGGTGAACTTGATGAAATCTGTGCCTTGATTCCACCCTATAGGTATGTATAGTACAACTGCTTTTTTGAGACTCATGGGTCAAAAATAAAAACCTAAAATAAAAAAGGGGGATATAGATAGATGTGAAAACTTTTTGTCAAAAAACCTTGCAACCCAAATCTTAAAACTAACTACGGGAAAGGATTTGTATGTTCCAACAGGCCAGAGTATCACCAACTTAATGGCTGAGAAAGAAAATGCAGCTTTGCAGTGAGTAGTATGTACCAGAAAGTGCCAGAAGAAGGATTGACTCCTCTGGGCATTGAAGGGAAGAAACACCTCAGATTGCTGCAGACATCAGGCCCCCCTCTGGATCCTACTAGTAACAACTATTTTTAATGAATCCTAACGAAGCTTACCTTCTAGGTGCAGCAAAGGTTTTAATACAAGAGACTTTCTTAACCCCCCCCATAGAATAAGGAGAAATATGATGATGATGAGGTTGTTCTCCAACTGTAGATTGGAGCCAGCTGTTATAGAGGTATTCTCTTGTAAAATCGGTAAAACTGCCTTCTTTAATTGACTAATGGACATAGAAACTGTGAAAAGGATTATTCTCTACTCGGAACCAAATATAATGCTAAAGTCTCCTTAAGCTATGCACTTAAGCGGAATTTCAGTTTTTAAGAGAAAAGTGGAAACGGAAAAACGAGGAGGTAATAGTAAGAACTTTCGATCCGTCCCTGAAGCCACTGCCACCTGCAACCAGTGTCTGCTGTAGACCAGAGTGGGTGCCCTGAGCACCTCTGGTTTAGGCTTTGGCAGCCACATCTCCATTGGGTTGCCTGCAAGAACATTTCCACTGCTGCTGCAAGGAGACAAGATTCAGAGTTCCTGGAGAAAGGCCTTTGTGAGAGGCTAGAAATCCGCTTCTTTAATACCGTCTCTGAAGTTTTCAGTGCTGTCAACAGGAAGCAGAGAATCACACAGGTCTTCTGGCAGAAGCCCCAGTGAGGGCCAGATGTGGCCTGTTACCCCCTATAGTGGGCCAAGACACAGGGTGGCTCACAGCAGGCCTCCACACATCTCCCTTGGCTCTCTAGTGGGTACTGAACCTACTTGTGAGAGGGCCTGAAACCACTGAGCAGGTCTGCCGCAGGTCTGCTAGTAGCCATGTTCTCTCCAGAGCGCTGGCTGCTTTGTGAGTGGTGCCCCCAGGGCCTATGTCAGATTACTGGGGAGCACCCAATATAATAAAACCAACTACAGTCAGGGAAAAAAAAAACAAAAACAAACAAACCATGAACAACTTTAATAAGGAAGAGTTTGCCACATTTTCAATGAAGGCTTTAATGGCAGAGACATCCTAGACCAAAGGAAAAAAAAAATGAAGTTTCTTCTGATGATAAGAATGCTTTCTATGTTGCGGACTTTGGAGGCATTCTCACGAAACGTCTGAGATCAGCCGCAGAAGGGCGGTGTGTCTGGACTCCAGGTCCGGACCTGTTAGGAACACTTGGAGCCGTCCAACATGGCTCTATCCAGGTAAAGGCTTAGGGCAGAGTGACTTTTGTGGTTTTGGCCAACTGATTTCTGGTCGGTGGCGGAGGGCCAGGTGGCTGGCGGGGCCTAGGTTCGGGTCCTCAGCCCGCCGGGACGCCCTTCCTCCGTCGCAGCCGGAAGCAGACCTGAGCTTGGGTCTGGCTTGCTCGGGTGGCTGAATCAGCTGTAGAAGGGCGGTGTGTCTGGACTCCAGGTCTGGACCTGTTAGGAACACTTGGAGCTGTCCAACACGGCTCTAGCCAGGTAAAGGCTTAGGGCAGAGTGACTTTTGTGGTTTTGGACAACTGATTTCTGGTCGGTGGCGGAGGGCCAGGTGGCTGGCAGGGCCTAGGTTCGGGTCCTCAGCCCGCCGGGACGCCCTTCCCCCCTCGCAGCCGGAAGCAGACCTGAGCTTGGGTCTGGCTCGCTCGGGTGGCTGAATCAGCCGTAGAAGGGCAATGAGAACCAGTTTGGGAATTTAATGAAAGGTTATCCTTGGGCTCCTGCTTATGGGTATGGCTGTAACTACAACTTACGGCATTTATAGCGTCAAAACCAGAAACCTAAAAAAAAAAAAAACCAAAAACCGGAAGAAAAAGAGGGAGGGAGAGGGGTATATCCTTTCTGGGATACAAATGGAAAACTTCTGTGTTCCAATCCTATTGATAAATTTCTTTCAATTTTTCTGATCTGAAAATAACAATGGGAGGAGAATTTATGTTCCCCACAGGTAAAAATCACAATCTAAATGCCTCAATCCTGAAACATACAACTATATGGCTGCAGGATGACTGGGAATTGTCACAGAGAGGTTGACCCATTCTGAACGATTAAGGAATGAGGAACATCAGACTGCCTGAGACACAGTCACTGAGCATCTCTCTGCAATAATATTGGGGTTGACTGTAATTAATGGCACCCTAATGCTGAGCAAACGCTTCCTACCTCTCCCCCCCCCTTTTTTTTTTTGAATAAAGGAAACAGGGATGGTAAAGAAACCACTCCATAACTGTAAACTAGAGCCAATTGTTACGTGAGTAATTTCCTATAAAACAGGCAAAGTATTAAACTGATTGATAGGCATAGGCAACTGTGAAAGGAATATTTCTTCTATCTAGAGCCAAATTCAATAGTAAAGTGTTTATAAGTCATGTGTTAATTAAGAAAAATATTACTACAGAAAGGCTCTGACTACTCGAGCAATGGATATTCTGCCTAGGAGATGTTGGCTAGGATTGCAAACCGCCCCCCCCAAATTATAAGGCCTTTTTGCCTATAAACTGGGATATATGCAAGGAGGAAAGGCCCAGTAATTCCCTGTTGTCGAAGACATTGAATAAATGTGAGCATGAAACAATGTTATGAGATCGTCACTTGCAGCGTATAAACTGGCCTCTGAATGCTAGAGAGGTTTACCAAAGGCCACTACAACATAAGCAAAAATATTGGTCTCCTGAGATCAAAACAAGACTCCTCCTCCGAACACTACACCTCAACACCTGGAATACGTGCAACACTGTGGCACCCATATGTCTTTTATATCCCAAAACTAATTGGCTATTAGCTCTCTCCTTGAGGAATAACCCACGGGATGCCACAAGGTTACATCTATGGTTAGGTGTTATAAGCCACAACAAGAACTTGTCACCCTTTATAGAGAAACCACAGTTGTGGATTACATAGCCATCCAATGGCATCTTTGTCTATGCTCACCAGCTTAGCTTGACATTAAGTCAGTTAGTACTGCTTAAATGCCTGTACATCCAATAGCTTGAGCTTTGTTAGTATACTGAAAAGGGTATCCCTGTCTGAAAGCTGTCAATCCACCTGGAAGAGAAACAAACATAAGAACAGACCAGAGGTCCAAAATGACAAGCTCCAAAGAAATTAGATGCTTTCTTCTCACCCATTTGCTCCCCTTCCCCAAAGCCTAGGGAACAAACTGAGGAAGAAGAGGCGTGAGATTGAGGTTTTGGGATAGAGGGGTG
>VZQC01013100.1:928346-961745 GCA_009823505.1 Rhizomys pruinosus
GTGAATCATGAGACTATAGGAATATAGTCTGGACACCTGATTGATCAACATGCCTGTGCATACAAGCTTCTCCAACTGGACTATGGGAACCTTGGGTTGTTCAAAATTTGGACATAGATACTTGCAAAATGCACCAATTACTTAATTGTATGACATACTGAGTAACATCATTGTTATCTGCAAACAACTGTGTCATTGTATTGTAGAATCCCTTAAAAATAAAAAAAAATAAAATAAAAAATAAATAAATAAACAAACAAACAAAAAAACCGTCTGAGTGGTTAAAAGCTCTTCCCCGGGTTACTCCTTTTTATGCTATAGAATGCTATGTGAGCAGAGCCATAAAGAACACCGTAGTCGCCATTGGGACAGGATTCAACTGCAAGCAAGACTGAAATCCATTTGGTATAGAGCCTTGGGAGCCTCTATGGAGGATCTTCTATGCAAATTTTCGTAAACAAATATCCCAAATTAAGTATGCTGCCAGTAATGGAGTCCAGAATATGAGGTTGGATAGTGAAGTTGAGTTGATGGAAGTCATGAGAGCACATCCGGAGGCAAAGTTGGTTTTGAGGATTGCTACTGAGGATTCCAAAGCAGTTTGTCCCCTCAGTGTTATATTTGGTGCCACATTCAAAATGAGCAGAGGTAAATATTGATGTCATTGCTGTCAGCTTCCACGTGGGGGAGGGGCTGTACTGATCCAGAGACCTTACTTCATGCAGGCAGTGTCATGTCTTCAACAAGGGAGCTGAAGTTGGTTTCAGTATATATCTATCTGCTTGATGTTGGTGGTGGTTTTCCTGCCTCTGAGGATACAAAGCTTAAATTTGATCAACATAGCGCTGGACAAGTATTTTAGATCAGACTCGGGAGTGAGAATCATACCTGAGCCAGGCAGGTATTACAGTAGCATCAGGTTTCATGCTTGCAGTCAATATCATTGTAAAAAAAACTTGTATCGATAGCCGGGCATGGTGGCTCATGCCTTTAGTCCCAGCACTCTGCCTGCCTCTGCCTCCCAAGTGCTAGGATTAAAGGCATGCTCGACCATGCCCAGCTGAAATGTCTTTCTAAGAATAGGGTTGGGACAGACGCAGCAATATGGAAAGGTAGAAGGGAAAGGGCATCACACCTACCTGCATTCCTATGGAAACTTTGATTGTTTTATATGGATTTTTACTCACTTTTCAGACATGATATTAATGTGTACCCCTCAGCTGCTAAACAAGCATTTGTAGTTTTTACAAAGCTTATGACATGTTCTAAAAATAAAGTATCTTGAAAAAACTTTCTTCATACAGGCCTTAGTGGCACACACCTTTAATCCCAGTATTTGGGAGGCAGAAGCAGTTAGATCTCTGTCCAGGAAGTTTACGTAGTGAGTTCCAGGACAGTTAGGGCTACAGGGAGACCCTGTCTAAATGAATAAATAAATAAATAAATAAATAAATAAATAAATAAATAAACAAACTTTCCTCATGATAACTATATAAGCTCACCAACCCAAGAAATTCAATCAACCTCAAGCTGAAATAAGAATTAGTACTAACTTCATTCTCAGAAATAACTTAGAAGAAAATGGAAACATAGAAATTTATATTAGCAGAAAATATTAGCAGATGTTTATTTAAACACTGATTTTAGAATGCTTAATTAATTTAGTCATAAAAGCTTTGAGAACAATGAAATAAGCATCCCATGAGGAAGGAAAATAGGATTGAGATGGTAATCAAACTTCACAGAAATATGAACTATTGGAACTGTTGAATCTACAGTAAATACAGACAATTCCTTCTTCTTCATTCTGCTACTAGATAGCTTACCAGTTATAGAAAATTAAGTAGCAATGGGCATGTATGATAGGATTAATAGCAAATAGAGAAATAATTTATGTATATAGGGAAAGGGAGAGGAGAGATTAATAATGTCGAGTTAGTGCAAAAAGAATAAAAAAGAGCAAATGATATTAGTTCAAAAATCTACTGAAAAAATATACATACAATATCTCTAAATGAGTCCATATGTATAACTGAAGGCTACATAACAAGAAACAAGAGAAAGCTCCCTTTGAGTTGTTGGTATGGGTAGTCCAAGAGATGTCCCAAATTACACAGGATATTGACTTTGATCGTCTCCCAGATTTTGAAGGTAAGAGCCTATTGCTGAAGACAGGACATACTTTGGAGACCAGATTTGGAACAATGGAGTTGGAGCTGACCTGGAAGACACTTCCCCAGCTTTAAGGCGTAATAACCACAGCAACTGACACAGAAAACTATACTGGGACAGTAGAGGCACGTTTATCTTAGGAGTATTCTATGGCTCCCTAATTAGACTTAAAGCCTACTCGGTGGGGGGAGCTCATGTGTGATATTGTAAATATAGCTAAATACACATAGCTGGAGAGGTCACAGACCAAGGCTGTCACATCCCTAGACAAATATAATTTCTTTCTATGTGTAAAATATGGGCCCTCATATTTACAGACAAGTGTCCCAGTCACCACTGATCAAAGAATCTTTTCCAAACAGATGAAGATTATTAGAGACTTCCACAACTGGTCAGATTGTCTCTGAATTGCCGCATCCTAAGAGACACACCTACAAGGCAACCTCTACATCTAAGGCTCCTGGAACATAGTGAAACAAGGGGTAGAGAGAGCACTAAAGCATATCTCAACTATCAATGAAACTCCCTCCTGTAACAGTCGGCCATGAACACAAAAAGGACACAAATGGCCAAAATATAGAATTAAGATTCTGGAGGATATGGGTCCTTAGGACTCCTATATTAAACTCCACCCATCCAGGACTCAGGGACCACTGCAGAAGTGGGGGCAGAAATATTGTAAGAGCCAGGGAGGAAGTGCATGACCATAAGGAAATAGAGTCCTACAGGATCCTTGGACCTTGCTCCTACGAACCTACAGAAATGGTGTCAGTATGCACAAGACCAATATAAACACAACCAGACAAAGCCCAGCACAGAACTGTGGAAATGGGCAGCAGGCCCCAATTTTAGCTGAAAAACGATTGGCAACTCATTACTGCTGGTTGAGGAAGAGCTGATCTCATTTTTTAAATATTTTATTTATTATTTTTATTATAGGTGTATGAGTATATTGCTTGCACATATCTGTCTGCATGCATGTCGTACAATGCTGATGAAGTCAGAAGAGGGCATCAGATTCCTCTGGAACAGGAGTTACTGATGGATGGTTGTTAGCTGCCATGTGAGTGCTAGGAAATGAACCTGGATCCTCTGCAAGAGCAGTCAGTGCTCTTAACCAATGATCCATTTTGCCAGCCCCAGAGCTGATCTTTTAAAAGGGAGTGATACTAGATAGGCTGACTAGACCCCTGTGTATGAACTTGCAATGAGGGAAGTCTGTGGATACTAGCTTGACTCAATAGGCCTTAACACAAATGACAGAATTCCAGTGTGTGTGTTGGGGCTATGGAAGGGTTCTAATGGGGAAGAGGGTATTAAATGATTACAATGCTCTGTAGAAAACACACAAATAAAAAAATACAAAAGAGGAATTTATATTTGCACCTTTATTTTATATTTCCATATTTCTTTCCATTGAACTGATCTTAAGCAAAATCATGTGGTATTTTGAAAAATTAAAGAATAAGAGGAAGGTCTGAAAACATAATTGGAAATATAAGGCTGTGATGCACTACAGGTGAAGTGGGATGTTATAGACTACAGTTAGTTGAAAATGCCCATTAAACTAGGACAGACATGAAAAATGTCCATTCATAATAAACAAGTAGAGAAAATGAAAAGTAAGGGAAACCAACCAATAACAGATCAAAAAGTGAAAAGCAAATAGGACTGTGACTTAGACACAGGAGTATTATAATTATGTCAAAATTAATAGATCCAGACCTCTAAAAAGCAGAGAATGAGAAATTTCATGGCAGAAATAATGAATTCTGTACTGCCTGAAAGGCATAAAAATTAAAGATTGAGGTGAATAAATGCACCATTAATGTTGATGGCATTAGTGGACTTCTAATGACAACTTAATCACAAGGAGGGTCTGGTGGCACAGCAGACAAAGCATCCATCAAAACCTCAGCTAAGCTGAGGACAGGAGATTCTTCAGAGTGATAAAAGGGTAGAGAGATAGCGATACTGAATGGATAGGAAGTGAAGAGAGCACAGAGAAGAACAGAAGAAAAACCGATGGGCAGACCTAGGAACACACTAAACCATGACTCTAAGTGGGACTTCTACGCTTACTTTGCATTGATAGAAAAGGTTTTGTTAGTATAAAAAAATGAACAGTAGATGCCATTATGGCTGGATAGATATTTAATGAGCATTTCTTCAAAGAGCAGCAGAATACAGAGTTGCTAATATGAATACACGGGTTATTACTTAAGATATATATATATATATATATATATATATATATATATGTGTGTGTGTGTGTGTGTGTCAGGCCAAATGTACAAGTGAAAATATTGGTATCATACATAGTATATATGTATATATTTTATTACTATAATTACTAAAAGGTAAATTATTTTCAAGGATATTTTCAGGAAGAATAAAACTATTAGAAATTTAAAAAATACCTTTCTAACGAATTATAGGTAAAGAACAGTTGTAACAAAGAAACACCTTTAAAGAACTTTATAACTTCATAAATACTATTCTGCAGGACCTCAAGACACAGATTAATCCTAGCACACTAATAGTGGGGGACTCTACTGAACCACTTGGATAGATCAACTGGACAAAAAAAATAAACAGAGAGATATCAGAACTGAACAATATGATACATCAAACGGACCTCACAGACCTCTACAGAATATTCTACCCAAACACCAGAGAATGTACTTTTCTACTCAGCACTTCATGGAACAGTCTCCAAAATTGACCACATACTGGGGCACAAAAGAAATTTCAACAAATACAAAAGGATTGAAATTATTCCATGCATTCTATCAGTGCAATAAAACTTAATATGTACACCAGAATAAGCCAAACTAACTACAAGAACACATGGAGAATAAGCAACACAATCCTGAATAATGAATGGGTCAGGGACGAAATAAAGAGTGAAATAAAAGTATTCATAGAACTGAACAAAAAAGACAATACAACACAACACAAAACCTGTGGGATAAAAACAGTCCTGAGAGGGAAATTTATAGCCCTAAGTCCCCACATCAAAACAAAACAAAACAAACAAACAAAAAAGAAACAGAAAGGGGAACAAAGAAACGATCTAACAGTGCAGCTAAAAAAACTTAAGAGACAAAAATGCATGAACTCTAAACCCAACAGACAGGAAAAAATAGCAAAAATCAGAGCAGAAATCAATGAAATAGAAACAAAGAAAGCAATATATAGAATCAACAAATCCAAAAGCTGGTTCTTTGAAAAGATAAACAAAATAAACAGAACTCTAGCCCAGTTAAAAAAAAAAGAGCAACTCCAAATCAATATTTATGATGAAAGGGGAAACATCACAACAGACAAAGAAAAGATCCAGACAATCACTTCAAAATACTTCAAAAACCTATACTCCACTAAATTTGAAAACCTAAGTTTAATATCTGAAATCCTGGGGGCCAAAAAAGCTTAATCAAGAAGAGACTGATAGTTTAAACAGACCCATAATATTTGAAGAAATTGAAGATGTACTAGAAAAACCTTCCAAATAAAAAAGCCCAGGCCCAAATGGTTTCACTGCCAGAGTTCTATAAAACATTTAAAGAGGTCTCACAACCATTACTACTCAAACTGTTCAGAAGGATACAGAGGGAATTCTCCCAAATTCCTTCTATGAAGCCAGCATCATTCTACTACCCAAACCAGGAAAAGATATAAGCAAAAAAGAAAGGTATAGACCCAAATCATTAATGAACATAGATGCAAAAATTCTCAAAAAAATACTTGCAAATTGCATACAAAAAGATCATCCATCATGACCAAGATGGATTCATACCAGAGATGCAGGGATGGTTCAACACATGTAAATCAATAAATGTCATAAAACACATAAATGGACTGAAAGAAAAAAAACCACATGGTCATCACAATTGATGCAGAAAAAGCCTTTGACAAGATCCGCATCTCTTCATGTTTAAAGTCCTAGAGGGAATCAGACTGAAGGTAACATTCCTCAACATGATCAAAGCCATATATAGCAAACCTACCGCCAACATCATCCTAAATGGAGAAAAAATTGGAACCATTTCGCTTAAAGGAGGAAACCTGGCAAGGCTGCCCCATATCGCCATTCCTCTTCAACATAGTGCTTGAAACACTTGCTAACACAATAAGAGAAGAGAAGGAAATTAAAGGAGTACTCATTGGAAAGAGGAACTTAAGCTATCCCTTTTTGCAGATGATATGATAGTTTATCTAAGGGATGCTAAAACTCCACCAGAAAAATTCTAGAAATGCTTAAGAGTTTTAGTAAAGTGGCGGGATACAAAATTAACCTGGAAAAAATCAATAGCCTTTCTTTACACCAACAATACACAAGTGGAGAAGGAATATAAGAAGACCTTCACACTCACAATAGCCTCAAAAAACACCTAGGAATAAACCTAACCAAAGATACCAAAGACCTGTATAACAAAAATTTTAAACCTCTGGAGAAGGAGATTGACAATGACATCAGAAGATGGAAAGACCTCCCAAAATTAAATTAATATAGTAAAAATGTCCATTTTACCCAAATTGATATACAGATTCAATGCAATCCCAATCAAAATCCCCATGAGCTTCTTCACAGACTTGGGAAAAAATCCTTAAATTCATATGGAAAAACAAAAGATCCCAAAGAGCTAAAGCAACCCTGAGTAAAAAATGAAATACAGGGGGGGATTGCTCTACCAGACTCCAAGCTATATTACAGTGCCACAGTCATAAAGACAGCCTTGTACTGGCACAAAAACAAACCAAATTGATGATCCATACTTGAGCTCATACGATTTCAGCCACCTCATATTTGACAAAGGGGTAAAAAATGCTCAAGGGAGAAAGGATAACATCTTCAGCAAATGGTGCTGGCAAAACTGGATAACCTTTGTAGAAGAACAAAATTAAACCCCTACCTCTCACCCTGCACAAAACTCAACTCCAAGTAGATTAAAGATCTCAATGTGAAACCTGAAACCCTGAAAGCGATAGAGGAAAAGGTTGGCAATGACCTACAACACATGGGAGTAGGAAAAGACTTTCTAAATCAGACAGCAGCTGCACAGGAAATAAGGTCAACAGTCCACAAATGGGTCCTCATCAAACTCAACATCTTCTGTACAGCGAAAGAAACAATCAAGGAAGTGAAGAGAAAACCCAGAGTTGGAGGGAATCTTCACCAGTGATACATCTGACAAAGCATTAAACGTCCAAAATATATAGACTACTAAAAAACAAAGAAGAAAACAAATGACTTACTAAAAAGATGGAATAAAGAGCTGAAGAGAGACTTCACCAGTGAAGAATTAAAGATGACTAAAAAAACATCTTAAAAAGTGTCCAGCATCATTAATAATTAAGGAAATGTAAATTAAAACCATTCTTAGATATCATCTCACTCCAATACAACTGGCTAAGTTCAAGAAAACAAAGCCACCAAACACTGGAGAGGTTGTGGGGTTGTGGGGAAAGGGGAGCTCACGTCCACTGCTGGTGGGAATGAAACCTTGTACAGCCATTATGGAAACCAGTGTGGAGAACACTTAAAAGACTCAAAATGAGCCTACCACCTGACCCGGTCATACCACTCCTGTGTATATACCCACAAGACTCATCCTACTGCAAAGATACATGCACATCCATGTTTATTGCACCTCTCTTCACAATAGTGAAGAGCTGGAACCAACCCAAATGCCCTTCCACAGACGAGTGGATGACAAAAATGTGGTACATCTACACAATGGAGTACCATTCAGCAGTAAAGAAAGATGACATCATAAACTTTGCAGGTAAATGGATGGAGCTCAAGTCCATTATGCTATGTGAAGAAACACGGTCCCAGAAAAACAGTGAATGGTTTCCCTCATTCCTGGATGCTAACACTAAATCCACAGATGAAAGGCAAACTGAACATTATTGTTATATTTCTGTTTATCTGAAAGCAACTATGTTGTTATAATGTAAATCTCTTAATGGGCTCTAGAATTGACTCACCTCTTACTTTCAGACTCTGTAATTACTGTATATGGATGGAAAGTATGTATTCATATTTTAGAGTAATAGAAAATTAAAGGAGGAAAATGTGAATTCCTAAACACACACACACACACACACACAAAAGACTGAGAGAAAGATGTAGGACAATTATGGCAGAATTCATGATCTGGGGTGGGGTAGGGGGAAGGGAAAGGGGAATATAGCTAAATTGAACTGAAAAATGATGTCTGAAATACATATAACATTAATAAAAACATTATAAAAAAGAAAATTGTAATGTCTCTGTTATTCTGATTAGTCATAAAGGCAAATGAAATCTTAGTATCAAATTCATATGTACTGTCAATGAATATTTCCCTTTAGAATATTCAATGTATCCTGGCCATTATGTGAGGTGTAAATAAATAGAAATTCTATCATAAATTGATATGCAAACCAACAAAATTCTCTGGAATGAATTGTGTGTGTATCTATGTGTATGTGTATCTATGTGTGTGTGTGTGTGTGTGTGTGTGTGTGTGTGTGTGTATCCTTAACTTAATTGCTATGGTGCAACTTTATCACATTGAATGCAAACAGAAAGCAATCTATACCACATATTTAATTATTAATACTTGATTAAGCAATATGAATAATTCAATTTATTAAATCACAATATATTACCTCCAAGAATATGTCTACTACAATATTATAAAATGGATTATGTGATAAAACAAAGTTAATTAACAAATGAGCAGACCATGAAAGTTCATACAAGTTGAAGTTTCTCCAAGTGTATAAGCTATTAAACTCACAGACGTAATTATAGACATATGTCTGTTTTGTGTGTGTGTGTGTGTGTGTGTGTGTATGTGTGTGTGTGTGTTTGTATAGGTGTGCCTTCTTTTCATTTTTATAATCTGGGATAATGACAAGAATATACTTCAGTCATCCTTGATAATAAGGTTTTGGTATATCAAGAGTTAACTCAAGATGAGAATTTACTTGTACATGGCTTAGCATCAGGAGAAGAACTGGAACCTAGTTTAGGATAAAAGTAGGGGTGAGTCATATTTGTGCTACAGAAACAGTTTCAAAATCTCTTCAAATCAAATGAAAATCAATACTTATTTATTTTCAAGAACACACTATTTCTTAGCCCCAGTGAGTGCTAATTGCTTATCACAGAAGTATAAATTGTCCAGAAAAATCAACCAGAGTTTGTATTGGAAAAAAATCTCACATTTCACAGAAATGGATTGGGAACCACAGACTGAAGTACAGGTCTTCCATTAGGTCTGTAAATTTAGCTGTTATTTCTTGATTTGATAATTTTTGATAGATCTGATGACTGTCTCCGAAGATAGTGAAAAATTGCATTATGGTGATTTGTCATACTAAATCATGGATTTGTATGCTTATTTAGACATATTTGGTTAGGCAAAGTTTGCTCATGGCAAGATATAACTAAAATAGATACTTTAAAAAATTTATTTATTTCTGTATGTGTATGAATGTACTGTCTGCATGCAGGTTTGTGTACCCATGTCATGCAATGCCGCGGAGGTCAGAAGAGGGTGTCGGATTCCCCTGGACCTGGAGTTCTCCTGGAACTGGAGTTTCAGACGGTTCTTGGCCATCATGTGGGTGCTGGGGATTGAACCCGGGTCCTCTGTAAGAGCAGTCAGTGCTCTTAACCACTAGGCCATCTCTCCAGCCCCCAAAATAAATACTTTTAAACTGACAAACTGAGAGAGGAAAATGGCTTTTACCAAACCATGGTCTAAATGCACCTTAAACATTCTCACATATCTTTCATAGTTAAAGAAATATGATCTAGATACTTTTAAGACTAAACATAATTTGTCTATAACATTTGTGGAGACTTTTCCATTTATTATCATTAATTTAGTGGCATTTGAAAATTTTTCTTTTCTAAGAGGTGGGAAGAAATTTAAGGAGCTATTATAACATCATTAATTAATTAATTTGCTCACTATAGATTAGGCATTATTGAGGGTGCAAGAGACACGGTAGTGAGCATAATCTCTCTCTTCTCTCTTTGAGATTATGCTCTAGTAAAGGTATGTAGATAATCAAATAAGGTACATATATATGTAGTGTACAGTAAAAATACATAGTGATATAGTTAAAGTGAGACGTGGAAGGAGGGTGGAGCATGCTTATGAGAAAAGGAAAAGCATTCTGGCTATCACATCTACCACAAAAATCACTGAAATACAATGTTGGAATAAAGACCAAAAGAGGTTGAGAGCATGCCATGCTTCCCCCCAAAATCTGAAGTTAGAGTTCTAAACAGAAAGGAAAGAGAAAGCATAGATGGTTTACAACAAAGTTGGCTGCAGAGAAAGGATTGAGCAAGAGCGAGATTTTAATTTCTATTCTTTTTTTTTAATTTAATTTTTATTGATGGTTTGTGCATTTCGTACATCTTAACAGATTATAGCATAAAAATGCTGAGAGAACATCCTTTCTCTTTATTTTTGAGTATGCATCACCTCAATGAATACTGTATGTTCCAGTTCCACCATTTTTCTACAAATTTCATGATTTTCTTTGTAGTTGAAAAATACTCCACTTTGATAGTTCATTCATCTGTTGTCAGACATATAGGCATTGTCTCCTTCTTAGGAGAATTTTTTACCCTATGATATACACATGTATATATATGTATATTAGTATATATATAAATGTATATATATCATATATATATATATCTAATATATATATATATATATTAGAGAGAGATAGAGTGAAAATGTGGGTAAAGTCTAAAATCCAGAAAATAGATGAAGAGAAAATAATATTAACTGATAGGGAAGGATGAGAGGCAGGCTAATGGACAAAGTAGTCAAGAATGGATATAAAGCTATTTTTTTCTAGTTTCAACTATGTCATAGGTTTATTTTTGTGGTAGATATGTGAATTAAAATTTCTGTGTATTTAACTAGCAAGAACCATTTTTTTATATTCCAAAAGATTCCAACTGCATTATTCCTTTGAGGGAGTGATTATCAAGTTGAGTTTGGTTTTTATTTCCAGTATCCATCAGTGCTATGCATTAGTCCCATTGACCCACACAGAAAAAAAAAAAAAAAGATTTTTAAAAATTTGTTCTGGGTGGGCTGGAGAGATGGCCTAGCAGTTAAGAGCGCTGACCGCTCTTACAGAGGACCCGGGTTCGATCCCCAGCACTCACATGGCAGCAGAGAACCGTCTGAAACTGATTCCAGGAGAACTTCAGTTCCAGGGGAATCCGACACCCTCTTCTGACCTCCGCGGTATTGCACGACAAGGGTGCACACACTTGCATGCAGACAGTACATTCATATACATACAGAAATAAAAAAAAAAATGTTCTGGGTATAAGGGTTTTTTAATCTGAGCTTTTCTTTCACTTCTGCTTGAAATTATATAAAATAATTCTGTTATATTATTTAATATCTAAATTGTATTGCTATACATAAAGTAAAGTACAAATGCTGGAGTAGAAGAGCCTGCTCGTATTCTGTGAAGTTCAAAAATGTTCTGTGCGTCTCTCTTCATTCCTCCTAACAGAGGTACAGAAGCCAGGGAGGGAATTTTCCTAGCCCACACTTGGAACTTACTTCCATTAAGTCCATTACTATATGAGTACGCGAATAGAGAGGACCATCTAGATATACAGCCACGTCATCATAGCCAATTATGCTGCCATTACTAACTTATGAAACACTCAAACTTTGAGAAAATTAAACCAAAACTTCATTCACATGGACAGGATTCTGAAAAGTACAGACTCTTGTGGGGATCAGGGGAATTCAGCTAAATTTTCTTATCAGTGTATTGTTCAAAATTCCAGTGATGATCTTGGAATATACTTCATGAAACTCCTGGTGGGGGTAGGACCTTTTAATTTTTTAAGCCACTTCCAGCATCAGTGAGGGATTAGAAGAGGCTTTTGTAATCTCCTCACAGATCTGAGGTAGTGGTTTAATTTTCTCTCAGGCTGTGGTGGTATTACCTGAATGCAGAGGTGTAACATTTCATCAATTTGCATGAATCATGATCACTATTTGGCTGCTCCATTGTTCACAGTGAATGTGAAAGGGCTGGCATTTCCTTAATTTCTGCTTGTTTACTAACCCAAATTGCAAAAACCCTCTTACACTGAGAAAATGAATGTACTAGATTGCAAATTTCTGATAGTCTCCAGGTTGGAACAAAAACTCGTACTTATTTTCAACATTAAATTTAGTAATTTTGTTTCTATAATTTTCGAATTATATTTAACACTCCAGGATTTCCTACTTCGATTTCAGCAGTCTCAAATGCTTTATTCTGTGTTCCTAGACATCAGCAAAGCAGAGAATTGCGGTCACATCCATCTAGCCTGTTCTACTCTGCAGGAGATCTGAGTTTACAGTTAATAAAGAGAAAAAGACTCGATTTTCCTTTTGTAAAAATGGAAAGAAGCCAGGTGTGGTGGTGCAAGCCTTTAATCCCAGCACTCAGGAGGCAGAGGCAGGTGGATTTCTGTGAGTTCAAGGCAGGCCTGGTCTACAGAGCAAGCTCCAGCTCACCTGGGACTAAAAGGGGGACCCTGTCTCAAAAATACCAAAAAAAAAAAGAAATATCAGCCAACGGTATTATCTTTGTTTTGACTCTTTGTTAACGATTTTTTTGTTCTCATTCCTACATTCTACTTTGTTCATCTTAAGTGGAAACTTGATTATTAAATAGCCTCTGTTATTATTCTTTGCCTATGTTCTTCCTTCTTTGTCCAATGCTTTAGATTTATCTTTATGGTTCTGCCTTTGGAACACACTACTGTGAAGAATGTTTTCCCCTCTAAAATATCTAGTAAAATTTTCCTGGTTCCTGCTTGGGTTATACTGTCATAAGCCATTGTTTTTCTTCGTGGGGTTCTACGACTTACAGATCTTTGTCCACTTCTGGGAATTCTGTGTGCTGGTCTGAGTTTGGGTATGAAAAGAGGACCTCTTAGATTTTTTCAATGTGTATTGCTATTGACTTTTTGTGCGTTTCCTATATCTTAATCATATTTAGACCCTGCCCTATCAGCATGCTCCATAGTCTACTCACAGGACTTTATCCATTCTGCCATATATGTTAAGGCATATCCAGTCAGGTCTGTGTCCACAGATGTCCCTTGAACCACTCCTGGCTCTTACTATCTTTCTGCCCCCCTCTTCCACAAAGATCCCTGAGTCCCAGGTGGGTGACGTTTAATATAAGTTGGACTTAAAACCCACTACGTGGGAGGGAAATCGTGTAGCACTATAAGCATAACCAAATGCACGTAGATGGAGAGGTCATAGAGCCTATAGACAACCCTAAATCTGTCACATCCCTAAAAAACCATAATTTCTTACAGTAGGACAAATATATATCTTCATATTTACAGGCAAGTACACAAGTCACCACTCATTAAAGAAGTTTCATTTTGTACCAGACAGAGACTATTACAAAGTTCTACAACTGCTGCCCATTCCTAAGTGACTTATATACAATGCAGCCTCTCCACCCAAGTCTCATGGAACATAGTTGAATGGGAGTAGGGAGAATATTAATGCATCCCTCATCCTTCATCAGTGAAGCTTCCTCATGCAGCAGGATGATGAACACAGAAGGTCACAATTGTCCAAAATGTAGAGAATAAGAGACTGTAGAGTGTATGTCCCTGGAAAAAAATAGGCTTTTTAGTTCTTTTTCTTGACATATTCAAATTTCTTTTGTGGATTCAAGTTAAAATGCACTAAATATATGAAAAAGGTAGAATCAGTTGCTTTGTCAGTAGCTACAAAGTGTGCAATGTTTGTAGTATGCATGTCAGAAATTATGTGATCTAAAACAGGTTCAGCCATACTGGTCATTGCCTTGCTATTGGTTACCCACCAAAACGTGATGCTAAGAGCTTATTGTTGAAGCCCCTACATACCTGAGCTGTAGAACAAGCAAGGACAAGTCAAGCACATATTGACCTCAAGTGTTGTCTCCATTGGTTAGCCTTCACAGTGCTGGAAGGTCTTATTAAGCATGCTACCAGAAGGAAAAAGTAATCACCAACCTTATCCAACTTTTAATCCTGGGAACTATAATAACAACTGTCCTGGCAAGATATGCCCAGCAGTGAAATTGAGGTATGCATATCATGAGAGTAACCCACCACTCTTTAACTGAATTTAAGGTCTACTTCCTAGGATTGAGCCCATACTAACATTGATATCAGGCTTAAGAATCTGAAGCTAGACATGTCACAAGACTTAAGAGAGAATTTAATACTAGTTTTCTACTGAATACTTGTCATATTTAACTGACCCTTAATGACTTATTGCTATACTGATAGGTTGATGTGTCTCTCAGCTTTTAGCAGAGAAGTTTCCTGTACAACAGATGGTGATTAACACAGAAACGCACAACTGGCCAAATGCAGAGAACAGGAACAAGAGTGTTTACCCCTGAATAGGACACCAATTTCAAACTTCTGTCCCCACCCTTAAGGCTCAGGGATCATTGCAGAGGAAAGATTGTAAGAGCTGAAGGTGGTTGATGACCACAAGGAAACAGTTTTCATGACAGCTGGTCAGTTACTCAGATAAACAAACAGCACTAGTGACACTTGCACACGATCAATGCAAGTTCAAACCAAAAAATTCCCAGCATAGTTATGAGGGAATGGGTAAGAAGCCCCAACCACACTTAAGGGAGTTATGACAACAGGAGGCTTCTGGGAAGGGTAGAGACAGTTTCTTTCAAGCATGGTTCTCATGAGTGATAGGTTAACCAGGCTCTAGTGGATGGACCACAGAGAGGGACATTTGGTGACACACATAATATATATATATATATATTGGTCTCCTCTCTCTCTCTCTCTCTTTGAAGAAGTTAGGCAACTCTCTTCTCGTTATTCCTAGATATGTCTGAGATTTTCCAATAATTACAAAAGAATGTCTTAGACTTGGTCGGGGTATTTATAAAGGTATTATATTCTCAAGTTCTAGTGACAAAATATTGTACTCTAAATGTTTAATAGAATACTTTTCTTGTGCTTTCGTTCGTTTAGCTCCGGCTTATATCGTCCACAGAGGCGGATGTGTGTTGGGCGGAACTTTTCCATGTCAGTTGTAGTACAATGTAGTGCAAATTATTTGTGTACTCGAGATAATGGACTTGGATCGTAAACGGCATTGTGTTCATCCGTAAGTAGGTTCTTATGGCCTTGCAAGGTGTTTGACTTGCCACTACCAAAACGACTTTCTTGATTACATAATCGCCCTCTGAGAGGTGTTAGGTGTGCGATAGCCTGTTCCTTACAACATACACCTGAGCTTGGTTCTTAAGAACAGAAGCTAAAGGAGTGGAGGCAAAGGGCACGTGTGACCCAACGATCTCGATCCTCCTCATCGCATTAGTAGGCACTCTACTCGCGCCCATAGCCGATCGAGTAAGTAGCTCTCCATTATAATAATGAAGCACATTTCTTACCATTGTACATTGGTTTGAACATTTTTACTGAGGCTGCTGTGAGTTCTCAATTCTAAAACATCTCTATATAACACGAGACTTCTAAAATAACCTATTCGGGCCGACTGGACTTACCTCAACAAGCGTTTGACTATGGACATCCAATTTAGTCGACAAGTAGGAAATGCCTGGGAACTAAGATCATACATTGGCCCCAGCTCAGAGGACTAGAGAAACATATATTGGAGGTTTAATAATAATTCGATTAGAACACTTCTATACCTTACTCATCACCGAGACTACTCTTTAACTGATGACTATTTCTTATAACACCAGGGTCTCTATCTCCTGTAGCGAATATTGAGCTCACGCAAGCTTACCCACATACTAACCTCTTGATTTCAGGCTCTTATAAGAGGAACTCTTCAAGACTTCGATACATCAATCGGTCACTCATAGCTTACAGCTATAAGGGCAGGTATTCTTTTAGAACTTACTAGTTTTTCTACTGGCATAATAATGGTGTCAAGGTATGGTAAACTGTACTCCGCTTTAAGAGGGATCATCGTGTGGGATTGCCTGCTTATGATAATTGATTTGATCTGTCTGTGGCTCTTAATTTGTTCGTCACTTTAGGAAGTTTTTCACTTCTGGCTACTCAAACCTTTGTGAAAAATTCAACACAGAAACGGTCATTACCGAACAAAATACACAGTTGAAAGAAGAAATGTCATGAAAAATAGCTCTGATGGCGAACAATCCTACAGCTGTCTCAATAAATCTTCCCCTGTATAATGGAGTCACTTACCTGACGGATGTCTATTGTGTCCCCAACAGCCTTTTTTAACTAGACAGACTCGAGCCGGTGAATTCATCTGTGAGGAAGAAGACATGTTTTTATATAGGAAGATGAATTTGTGATCTGGTCGAAATTGTTGAGACTGCTACAATAAGAGTGAATAACAGTGTCATTCCTTTAACATGACAAGATTAATATCTTGGTTTTAGCAGTCATTACTCAGATAAAACAAACAGTCACTTAGTGACACTCTGCACACGATCCAATGCCAAGTTCAAAACCCAATAAAAAATATTTTCCCAGCAATAGTTATGAGGGGAAGTAAGGTACAAGAAGCCCCAATACTCACACTTTAAGGAAGTTATTTTGACAACATTGGAGGCTTTCTGGGGCAAGAAGTTCATATAAGACAGCTCTACTCAAGTCTCATTAGGTCTTATGTCATGCAGTGTCTATGGTGTTACTTTATAACCATATAGGCCTTTCTAAGTAAAAAATGGGTGAACACTACCTAGGAGTGTGGCACCAAGCTTTTAAGGACACACAAACTAACTGATAAATTATACGACTTTCAATCTCTCTTATCTATTTTTCATTATCTTATAAATTTTAGTTGACTTATAAAAATTTATTTCATAAAATATTGGAGTAGTGGCTTTAGGTACAGAGTGAATGTTAGCTTAATTGGGTCTATGTATTGTAGCGTCACATATATTTAAGAATTTAATATATTATTTTATTAGTAGTGCAATAAGAAGTCAAGCTGCGCTAACAGAGTGATCACCAGGTTATGGTTTTACAATTATACTCCTTGGTGGTCCACCGCATCCAATATGAAGAAGTTCAGTGAAGTGAAGGCATAAAAGAAATACAACAGATAACCAAAAACTGATCCACTAAGTCTTGTCGTTGGAGTCGACTTTCGGGATAACCTTGACACAGCTCCCTGCGTTGGGTTGTGTGGAGCTCCCTCAATTATGGGAGCGAATATTCTGGCTCCCATTGTGGACTAGCCATTGGTGGCATACATCTGACGGGCAATAGGTATACTACTAAATATAGGGCATAGGGTAATTCTGAACGCAAAGCATGTGGTGTGGCAGAGGAAGCCCGACCCCCAACAGAAGAGCTAAATTATGATCAACCATCTGTCAGAGGGTTGGAATTTAGGTATACTTGGTATGACTGATCTTAGTACCATTTGTTCTGGCAAGCTTGTTTCTCTGGAGGGCCAGGAGAGGGCTACCTTATTTCGGCTTCATGAGCACTAATTTGGTGGGTAACGTGTCTAATGTGCCCTTCTCTTTTTTGTACAATTAATTTTATTATTAAACTTTTTCCCATACATCATACTGGATCAATTAAATCCGATAGAATATCGCAAAACTTCCTCTCCTAGAGTTTCGCGCCTGGTTTCAGCTCCGATCCAGTGTTCCTGTCCGTAGTTCCTAGGCCTTGGGCTCTGAGTGATTGAACTGTGACCCAGATGTCAAGACCTGAATCAAACCCTTTCCTCCCCAATGGTGTTCGGTCAGAGTGTTTGTCACAGCTAATGAAAGAAAATAGAACAATAAAATAAAAAAATATAAATGAAATTATTTATTTTTATTTTTTTATTTTAATTTTTTATTGAAGTTTTGTGCATTTCATACAATATTTAATCATTTTGTACCTCCCATACCCTCCTCCCCTCCATTTCCTCCCCCCCCACCCCACCCGCACCATCCCAGATCATGTATTCTGATAACTGTCTTGCATCTTTCTTTGTTGTTTTTTTTTTCCTTTTTTAGCTATAAGTGAGAAATCCATGAGTAAAAGCATCCTTCGTGGCAAAACCAATCTCACAAGGCTGTTTGTGTCCTAACCCCCACAGCCCACCATCCAGTGGAGGGTACATGTTGTTTGTTCAATCAAGTTGATTCAATGAGTGTCCGGAGCTACATCGCGTTAGTTTCACCATTCACCCCAATCGCAGCCCTTACATATCTACATGCCCCCTCTTCCGCAGTTGTTCCCTAGGCTTAGAAAAGGGCACAGGTGGAGAGAAGTAAAACAGTCCACTCTCTTGAGCTGTTGACTTGGACTCTGGGTCAATTCTGGCTATTTTCCTTTCATGGGCTGACAGTTTGTCCAGGTGGTAACCTTTCATCCTACTAATGAAGCACAAGCAATTAGATATATAGGTATGTTTAAGCAGCACTAATAGTTATGGTAGGTTACTTTGGCAAAGACACATATGTTTGGATGATATGTTAATCCATGAATTACATATTTCCCCCCCCTGTTAAATATGACAGGGTCTTACGTGTGGCTTATAACATCTCCTAACCTGTAAAGGATGTAAGCTTGTGGCATCAGCCATGGGTTATATATAATCATATATAGTCACCCCAAAACAACAATGGGGTGAATTTGAGAATCATGGGCGAATTTGATGAATCTGTGCCTTGATTCCACCCGTAGTTATGTATAATACAACTGTCTTTGGGAGACCATGGGTTAAAAAAAAAGGGGGGGATACAGACAGACATGAAACATTTTCGTCAAAAACCTTGCAATTCAAATTTTAAAAACTAACCACGGGGAAAGATTTGTTTGTTCAACAGGACGAAATGTCACCAACTAATAGGCTGAGAAAAAAAGATACAGCTTTGCATTGAGCTAGGATATAACAAAAAGTGGCAACCTGAAGGTTGACCCTCTGAACATTGAAAGGAAGAAAAGCCTCAGGATTCCATAAACATCGAAACCTTCTGTGGATCCTACATGTAAACAACTATTTATAATGAGTCCTAATAAACTTTACCTTCAGGTGCCACAAAGGTTTGTTATATGAGAGATTTCTTTAGCCTTCCCCCCCATAGAACAAGGAGAAATATGAGATGATGAGGTCGTTCCCAACTGTAAATTGGAGACAACTATTTAGATGTAATCTCTTATAAACTGGTAAAAAGGCCTTCTTTAATTGACTAATAGACATAAGAACTGGAAAAGATATCACTCGTCAGAACCAAATATACTAAATCCTAGGCTATGCACTTAGGAAGTATATTAATGCAGGAGCTCTGACATCAGCAATGGATTGTCTACCAGGTGGATGTTGGCCAGGGATCCAAGCCCCACAAAAGGTAAGGGCTCCTTGCCCCTAAGTTGGATATACCTCAGGAGGAGGCGATAAACCCTTGCTGCGAGACCTGACTGTTAACCGGGAGGGATGTATTGACACGCGCATGCAAGTGTATACAGATGGCCTCTGGAATGCCATGAGAGTGTTACCAAAGGCCCTTAAACCAATAAATAAAGCAAATACGGTCTCCTCTGAGTTTCAAGCAAGACTCCACTGTCAGCACCCAGCTACACTCACCTTGCCTGGAATTACTGGTGCAGCAGAGGCAGCCACACTGTCCTGTATATTCCAAATCTAATGGTAGGCTCGTCTCTCTCTCTTGAGAGGAAAATTGGGAAAATTTTAATTTAAACATGGATGCCAAAATGTTTGCTTTGTTTTTAACAATTAATTTTGGAATGCTCTATCAGGTTTTCTCCTGTCCAAGAAATAATGACCTACATTCAAATTCCTCAAAAGTACAAAATAATTGCCCACACTAAATACTAGGAAGAAAAGGATTAATTCACTTTGGGGAACTAGTGCTTGTGCTTAGGAAAGGTGTTATCCCTTCAAATGATTGTTAACATGCCTGTTAGGTCAGGCCATGGGCAAAGCCAAGACAGGAAAGACCCTCCTTTTTACGTGTCAAGAGCGCAATCCCGTTTGGGGCCTGAAGACCCACCCTCCAAATCTGAGCCCCTCAGGCCTGTTTAATTGGCAAGATTCCAATAAGTTACCATCGTCGCCCCCTCCCCCCCTCCATAAAAGGCTCTCCCTCGGCCTACTCCAGAACGCAAGAGCATGCTTTCCGAGGCCCTCAGGGATGGCTTGGCGCCCTTGGAATTCACCTGTATACGTAGATGTGCAGTTTTCCTGGAATAAAAATGTCCTACCTTTATATACTTTTTAATTCGACCGATTCGGCCTTTTCTAGGGTCGGTTATACTTCTCAATCCTTTCAAGTTATTTTGCTTTGTTTATTTGTGCATTNCATATAAATATTATATCTATATATATATATTATAATATATGATAACATTAATATATGGCCTATTGTACACCGCACATATATGAGACTTTATTAATGTAAAACAATATACAATAGGGTACATTAACTTTGGTGGGGGTCAATAATGGAAGGTGCAGAAAAGGGAAAGAATCTCAATACCATCTGTGCTGGAGAGCTTTAGTGTCACCACTTGACACACCTGGGTTGAGGGAGCATCAATTGATGGAAATTGGCTCCATTGACTGGATTAGTCAGCTCTGTGGAGGTTAATTCTTGGAATGTTCGAGCATGTTGGGGGGCCCAGCCACATGAGTATGCCACCTGGCGAGGTTGATTGTGTGGTACAGTATAAGAAGGCTGGGCTGGCGCATGAGCCAGTAGGGAGCAAGCCAGTGAACAGCATTCCTCCCTGGCCTGGTTTCAGCTCCTGATATCCGGGTTCCTGCCGTAGTTCCTCCTTGGGCTCTATGTGATAACTGTGACCCAGGATGTAGCTGAATAAACCCTTTCCTCCCCAAGTGGTGTCGGCAGAGTGTTTTGTCCACAGCAATGGAAGACAAATAAACACCATCTAATTATATTGTATGAAATTGGAAAATTTATTTTTATTTTTTATTTTTTTATTGAAGTTTTGTCTATTTCATACAATATTTAATCATATTCAGCACCTCCCCTTTCCTCCTCTTCCCTCCCCCCCCACCCCCACCCCACCCATCCAGATCATGTATTCTGCCATAACTGTCTTGCATCTTTCTTTGTTGTTTTTTTTTTCTTTTTTAGCTATAAGTGATAATCCATGAGTACAAGCATCCTTGTGGCAAAACCAACACTAAGGCTGTTGTGTCCTAAACCCCCACAGCCCCACCAATCCAGTGGAGGGGTGACATGTTGTTTGTTCAATCAAGTTGATTCAATGAGTGTCCCCGGACTACATCGCTTAGTTTCACCATTCAACCCAACGCAGCCCTTACATTCTACATGCCCCCTCTTCCGCGAGTTTGTTCCCTAGGCTTAGAAAGGGGCACAGGTGGAGACGAAAGTAAAACAGTCACATCTTCTTGAGCTGTTGACTTGGACTTGGTACAATTCTGGCTATCCTTTCATGGGCTGACAGTTTGTCCAGGGGTAACCTTTCGATCCTTCTAATGAACACAAGCAATTAGTTATAGGTACGTTTAAGCAGCCCATAATAGTTATGGTGGTTACTTTGGCAAAGACACCTATGTTTGGATGATATGTTAATCCATGAATTACATTTTCCCCCTGGTTAATATGAGCGGGGTCTTACGGGGGCTTATAACATCTCCTAACCGTAAAGGATGTAAGCTTGTGGCATCCGCCATGGGGTAATAAACATATATAGTCACCCCAAAACAACAGGGGTGGAATTGGGATCATTGGGCGAAGATGAAATCTGTGCTTGATTCCACCCGAGAGTTATGTATAATACAACTGTCTTCTGGAGACCATGGGTTTAAAAAAAAAGGGGGGGCATAGAGACATGAAAATTTTCGTCAAAACCTTGCAATTCAAATTTAAAACTAAACCACGGGAAAAGATTGTTTGTTCAAACAGGACGAAATGTCACCAACTTAATGGCTGAGAAAGAAAAGATCAGCTTTGCTATGTGCAGGATGTACCAAAAAGTGGCAACTGAAGGTTGACCCGTCTGAACATTGCAAGGAAGAAGCCTCAGATTGCCATAAACATCGAACCTTCTGTGGTCCTACATGTAACAAAACTTATTTATAATGAGTCCTAATGAAACTTATACCTTCTAGGTGCCACAAAGGTTTTATATGAGAGGATTTCTTGCCTTCCCCCCATAGAACAAGGAGAAATATGACGATGATGAGGTCGTTCTCCAACTGTAAATTGGAGACAACTATTTATGAGGTAATCTCTTATAAAACTGGTAAAATGCCTTCTTTATTGACTAATAGACATAAGAATGTGAAAAGATTATCACTTCAGAACCAAATATACTAAAATCCTAGGCTATGCACCTTAGGGCAAGTATATTAATGCAGGACGCTTGACAACGCAATGGATTGTTCTACCAGGGTGGATGTTGGCCAGGGATCCAAGGCCCCACAAAAGGTAAGGGCTCCTTGCCCCTAAGTTGGGATACCTGCAGGAGGAAGGGCGATAAGACCCTGCTGCAAAAGATTCTTTTGAGAAGATCTTTAAAAACAACCAAACTCAGGAAGTCACTCCAATTCATGAGCTGGAATAACCTTCTCTGCTATGCTCTCACTATAATGCTAAATTTCCCATTCAGTAGGCATTCCCATTTGCTAATTTGAGTGTGGAAAGTATGAAGAGAAATCTTCAACTGAGCATGCTCAGGGAGGCGACTGTTTCTGCCTATGATAATCAGTCTTTCCCAAAGTTCATAAATGTTTCCCTAATAAAATCTGTGGCCTCCAGTGGCAAGGAAGTCACTCTTTATTGTGTTTTACTATTGTTCAAAGTGCTTCCCTAACTTGCTAAAAATAATTAATCATACATTATTTTTGTATCTACTTGTACATGCACCAATGCATGAACTCATTACGTGCAGTTACAGAAAAGCTGTGTGCAAATGGTATGCAATGAGGTTTCACTTTCGTGAATGATGATAGTTACCACAAACTTATCAACTATGGATTTCACAGTCCTGATTTTGTGTAAGTATATGCTATGATGTATGCACAGTGATGAAATCACCTAATGACATATGCTGAGAAGCATTCTGTTATTAACTATCACACATACCTGAGGAATCAAACTAAACATGAGTATTTCCATACATTTTTTTATAATTTAATCATCCATGTAGATCTTGCAAATTCAAGATCTTCATGAATTATCCTAGACGATAAACAACTCTGCTAAGAGGCCTTGTGGAATAAGCTATCAAAAATTCAATTTCTAAATGCCCATGTTTTGGCCAAATATATCTATTTGCTTTTTATTATAGAAATATCTGATTTCTTCCAACACCCACTGCATAATTTCATTAAATTGATTTTATTATGAGAATAAACATATAATGGAGCTGGGCGTGGTGGAACACACCTTTAATCCTAGCACTTGGGAGGCAGAGGCAGGTAGATCTTTGTGAGTTCAAGGCCAGCCTGGTCTACGGACTGAGTTCCAGGACAGCTGGGGCTATAGGGATACCCTGTCTTGAAAAGACCAAAAAAAGTTTATGTACTTATTATATACTGCATATCGTGTACAAAAAATAAAACCACAAACAAAACAAAACACAAAAACAAAGAGAGAAATGAAACCTCTCAAAAATATTAAAAAAAAACATATAATGGAATCCAAAATAAATTTATTTATATAATATATAATACATTTAACATTAAGCTCAGTTGTTTCAATATTGAATATAAAGGCTTTTTCCCTTAATTACCACAAATGCTAACTCTTAAGTTTTAGTGTAAATTGGATCTCTCAGAGTTACAGTATTTCAATATCTGTTTCATACATAGTGAAAATAATATATTTCATTATTCATATTAACTAATGTACTGTAGTATGTTTTGTCAAAAATAGACAATGGACATTTCTAATGAAAAATATTTTATAATGAGCATAAGCTGAATACCCTTTGTTTGAAATATTTGTGATTAAAATATTTTAGAAATTTTTAATCACTTGAAGATTTTGGTAGATATAACTGTCTTAGGGATGTAACCAAAGATAAAACAAAAAATTCTTAAAGTGGATTTTAACTGCATTTCTCAAATTACTAAGGATCTTGAGCACTTTTTAAAGTGTTTCTTAGCAATTTTTATTTAATCATTTGAGAAGTCTCTGTTTAGATCTATATCTTTTTACTGGGTTACTTATTTTCTTGTTACTTTGTTTTTTGAGTTCTTTGTCTATTCTGGATATTAATCTTCTGTCAGAGCTATAACTGGTAAAGATTTTCTCCCACTCAGTGGGTTTCCTCTTCACTTCCTTGGTTGTTTCTTTTGCTGTACAGAAGCTTTGTAGCTTAATGAAGTCCCATGTATTGATTGATGTCTTTAATGCCTAAGCTGCTGTTGTCCCACTAGAAAAGTCATTTCCTAGGCCTACATCTTGGAGGATATGCCCTATGTATTCTTCTTTTTTTAAAATTTAATTTTATTTATTTATGTGTATGAATGTACTGTTTTGCGTGTAGGTCTGTGCACCCGTGTCGTGAAATGCCGCGAAGGTCAGAGGAGGGTCTCGGAATCCCCTGGAACTGGAGTTCTCCTGGAATTGGAGTTACAGATGGTTCTCAGCCGCCATGTGGGTGCTGGGGATCGAACCCGGGTCCTCTGCAAGAGCGGTCGGTGTTCTTAACCGCAGAGTTTCAGCTTTTATATTGAGATCTTTGATCCACTTGGAGTTGAATTCTGTACTAGGAGAAAGATATCAATCCTATTTCAGTCTTCTACAGGTGGAGATCCAGTTTTGGCAACACCATTCTTTGAAGATGCTGTCTTTCCTCCATTGTGTATTTTGGCATCTCTGAACATATCAAGTGGCTAAAAGTGTATGTACTCATGTTTGGGTCTCTTACCTTGTTCCATTTATCTATGTGGCTATTTCTGTACCAATGCCATGCTATTTTTCTAATATAGCTCTGTAATATAACCTGATATCTGGCATAGTGATGTCCCCTGCATTGTTCTTTTGGCTCAAGATTCTTTTGTTTTCTGGGATCTTTTGTGATTCCATATGGATATTTAGATTATTTATTTTGTGGTTCTGTGAAGAATGTTATGGGTGTTTTGATTGGCATTGCATGGAATCTATAGATTGCTTTTCATAAGATTTTTATTCTCACTTTATTGATACTACCAATCCATGAGCGTGGTAGATTTTTCCATCTCATTATGTCTTCTTCTATCTCTTTCAATAAAGATTTGAGATTTTTATTGTAGAGGTCTTTAATGTTTTTGGTTAGGTTTATTCCTAAGTATTTTTTGAGGGTTTTGGTAATGGGAAGGTTTCCTTGTATGCATTTTCTGATTGCTTATGGTTGGTATGGAGAAACACTACAAGCACAACACCAGCGAGTGCCCAGCACATGGCATGAGAGGACTTCACCCAAGGCCTGCACAACACCAGTGTGCAAAAGACCAGGGGAGAACCACCTCCCTCAATACATTGTGTACCCCTCCATCACATGGAGGCTTGGTATTACCCAGGACCATCCAACCTTCGGGTTCCAGCCTGCGGTGTGGGCAGAAATAGAGGCACACACAGCATGACACCAGCATGTGCCCAGCACATGGTGTGAGTTGGCCAAAATGGTACCAATGCCACCCCCCACACACACAATCTGGTGGAGCAGTGGTGCGGAGGTTCTAGCAGGCGCAGTATTAGTGATTACAGTCTGTGCAGCCAACGTTGAGGCACCAGACTACAAAGAAACAAATAAACAAAGACACAAAGAAAAAACAACATGAGAAAAATTCATAATAAATCCTCACCAAACTCTACCAGCCCTAAAGAAGATTCCTACAACAAGATCTCCCTGGAAGGAAACCAAGACATGGACCTTAGAAGAACAATTGTAGACATATTCAAAGAAACTAGAGAACTAAGGGAAGAGAATGAAAAACTCAAGAAGGACCTAGAGGGAGATAATGACAAATGGTGGAAAGAGCTAAGGGGAGAGATTGAAAATCTCAAGAAGGACCTAGAGGGACATAATGACAAACGTTGGAAAGAACTAAAGGGAGAAAATGACAAACTCTGGAAGGAAGTGGAAACACTGAAAAGATCCCAGGCCAAAATGAAAAAAAGAAAACGACCAACAAACCAAGGAGCTACAAGATGAGAATGACAGGCTCCAGAAGGATGTGGAAATACTAAAGAAATCACAGGATGAAATGAAAAAGAAAATTGAACATTCATCCAATCAACAGAAAAGGATGGGAAAAAGCCTCAGAAGCAGAATGGAAGAAGGAGAAAAAAGAATATCAGACCTGCAGGATAACATAGACCAACTAGAATGCTCAACTAAAGATTATGAAAAATATTTAAAAACCACAAGAGTGGAACAACCAGGAAATGTGGTACACTATGAAAAGATCAAACCTCTACATACTAGGGATAGAGGAAGGAGAAAAATCCCCAGACAACACTATTGACCAGATCTTCAATATATGATAGAAGAAAATTTCCTCAAATTGAAAAAAGACAAACCCATACAAATACAAGAATCACATAGAACACCAAATAAACAGGACCAGAAAAGAAATAACCCAAGCCATATAATTGTTAAACACTAGATGCTCAAAAGAAAGACAAAATGCTGAAACTCACAAGAGAAAAACAACAAGTTACATATAAGGGGAAACCCATCAGAATCACACTTGACTTCTCAGTGCAAATTATGAAAGCTAGAATAAGGAGGGCCAAAGTATTCCCAGTACGAAATGACTTTAGATGCCAACCCAAACTACTATATGCAGCAAAAATGTCAATTATAGTTGAAGCAGAGAGAAGAATCTTTCACAACATGAACAAGATGAAAGAATACATGTCTAAGAAACCAACGCTTCAGAAAATCCTCAAAGCAATCCAAAGAACAGAGGAAAGGAGCAACTATCCCTAAGCAATTAAAGAGAGAAAGCAACAAAAGCTTAACAGAGTAAATACAAACCTTCACCAAGAATGCAAGCAAAAAATAAGGTGAAAGGAAGCAACACACATCTGTCAATAATAACCTTAAATACTAATGGTCTAAGCTCTCCAATCAAAAGGCAAAGACAAGCCGGGTGTGGTGGCGCACACCTTTAATCCTAGCACTTGGGAGGCAGAGGCAGAAGGATCTTTGTGAGTTCAAGGCCAGTCTGCTCTACATAGTGAGTTCCAGGACAGCTGGAGCTATCAGGAGACCCTGTCTCAAAAAGACCAAACAACAACAAAAACAACAACAAAAAAAGGCAAAGACAGGGAGAATAGATTAGGAAACTGAATCCATCTATGTGCTGTCTACAAGAAACCCATCTTACCCACAAGGGCACACACCACCTTAGAGTGAAAGGATGGGAAAAAAAATATTCCAAGGTAATGATAACAAGAAATAAGCTGGACTGGCTATTCTAATATCAGACAAATAGATCTCAAAGTAAAATAATCAGAAGAGACAAAGGGGGCCATTACATCCTTTTCAAAGGAACAATGAACCATGAAGATTTCACAGTCCTAAATGTCTATGCACCAAACTCTGGTGCATCTAACTTTATAAAAACTATTCTGCAGGACCTCAAAACACAGATTAATCCTAGCACACTAATAGTGGGGAACTTCAACACCTCACTGAGCCCCTTGAATAGATCAACTGGACAAAAATAAACAGAGAGATATTAGAACTGAACAATACAATACACCATATGAACCTCACAGACATCTACAGAATTTTTCATCCAAACACCAGAGAATATATACTTTCTACTCAGCACTTCATGGAACATTTTCCAAAACTGACCACATCCTGGAGCACAAAAAGAAACCTCAACAAATATAAAAGGATAGAAATTATTCCATACATTCCATAAGATCACAGTGCAATAAAGCTCAATATGAACACCAGAATAAGCACTACTAGCTACAAGAACACATGGGAACTAAAAAAACACAGTCCTGAATAAGGAATGGTCAAGGAAAAACTAGAGTGAAATAAAAGTATTCATGTAACTGAATGAAAAAGACAATACAAGACAACAAAACCTGTAGGATACTTTAAAAGCAGTCTTGAGAGGGAAATTTAGAGCCCTAAGTGCCCACTCTTAAAAAAAAAAAAAAAAACAAGAAAGGAACACAGAACGACTCTATAACTAGAGAAGCTAAAAACACTTAGAGACAACAAATGAACCCTAAACCAACGACAGAAAAGAAATAACAACAAATCAGACAGATCAATCATGAGAATAGAAACAAGAAAACAATACAAAAATAGATAAATGAATCCAAAGCTGGTTCTTTGAAAAGATAAACAAAATAGACAGACCTCTAGCACAGTTAAAAAAAAAAAAAAAAAAAGAGGGCAACTCCAAATCAGTAGTATTTGTGATGAAAGGGGAAATATCACAAAAGACAAAGAAAAGATCCAGACAATCCCAATCCCAAGGGAATTCTTCAAAAACCTATACTCCACTAAATTTGAAAAGTTAAGAGAAATGGATGAATATCTGAAATCTTGGGAAAGAACAAAGTTAACCAAGAGGAGATTGACAGCTTAAACAGACCCATAATGTTTGCAAAAACTGAAGATGTAATTAAAAACCTTCCAACAAAAAAAGCCTGGGTCCAGATGGTTTCATGGTAGAATTTTATAAAACATTCAAAGAGGTCCTACAACCATGCTACTCAAACTGTTCAGAAGGATGCAGAGGGAATTCTGCCAAACTCCTTTGATGAAACCAGCATCACTCTAATACCAAAACCAGGCAAAGATACAACCAAAAAGAAAACTGTAGACTCATCTCATTAATGAACATAGATGCAAAAATACTGAACAAAATACTTGCAAATCACATACAGACCCACATCAAAAAGATCATCCATCATGACCAAGTTGGATTCATACCAGAGATGCAGAGATCGTTCAACATACATAAATCAGTAAATATCATAAAACATATAAATGAACTGAAAGACAAAAACCACAGGATCATCTCAATTGATGCAGAAAAGGCCTTTGACAAGATCCAGCCATCCCTTGATGCTTAAAGTCCTGGAAGGAATAGGACTAAAGGGAACATTCCTTAACATTATCAAAGCCATATATAGCAAACCCACTCCCAACATCATCCTAAATGGAGAAAAATTGGAACCATTTCACTCAAAGGAGGAAACCTGTCAAGGCTGCCCCATATTGCCACTCCCCTTCAAAATAGTGCTTGAAACACTTGCTAGGGCAATAAGACAAGAGAAGGAAATTAAAGGAGTACTAATTGGAAAAGAAGAAGCCATTCCTTTTTGCAGATGATATGATAGTTTACCTAAGGGATGCTAAAAACTCCACCAGACAGATTCTAAAAATGATTAAGAGTTTTAGTAAAGTGTTGGGCTACAAAACTGACCTAGAAAAAATCAGTAGCCTTTCTTTACACCAACAATAAACAAGTGGAGAAGGAATATAAGAAGACCTTCCTACCCACAATAGCCTTAAAAATAATAATATGCCTGGGAACAAACTTAATCAAAGATACCAAACACCTCCACAACAAAAATTTTAAACCCCTGAAGAAGGAGATTGAAAACGATGTCAAAAGATGGAAAGACCTGCCATGCTCATGGATTAGGAAGATTAATATTGTAAAAATGTCCATTTTACCATTTTGATATACAGTTTCAATGCAATCTCAATCAAAATCCCCAAGAGCTTCTTCAAAGACTTGGAAAAAATTCCTTAAATTTGTGGAAAAAAAAAACAAAAGCCCCAAATAGCTAAAGCAACCAGGAATGGATAATGCAATAGAGGGATATTGCTTTACAAGACTTCAAACTATATTACAGGGCCATAGTGATAAAGACAGCCTGGTACTGGCACAAAACAAACCAGTTGACCAATGGAACAAAACTGAAGATCCAAACTGAGCACATACAATCTCAGCCAACTCATATTTGACAAGTGACAAAAAAGCTCAATGGAAGAAGGATAGTATCTTCAGCAAATCGTGTTGGGAAACCGGATGACCATTGGTAGAACAAAATTAAACCCCTACAACTCACCCTGTACAAAATCAACTCCAAGTTACTCAGAGATCTAACCTGAAACCTAAAGCTCTGAAGCTGAGAAGAAGAAATTGGCAAACAACCTACAAGAAACGAGGTGTAGGAAAAGACTCTTAAAATCACTCAGCTGCCTGCATGGAATAGGTCAACAGTAGACAATGGGACCTCATCAACTCAAAAGCCTTCTGTACAGCCAAGGGAACAATCAAGGAGCTGAAAAGAAAACTCACATTTCCTGGGAGGAAATCTTCACCCGTGATACATCTGACAGAGCAATTAACGTCAAAAATCCATGAACTAGTCAAAAAACAAAGAAGTAATAAAACAAATACGTACTTCAAATGATGGCATAAAGAGCTGAACAGAGTCTCAACCAGTGAGGAATTAAAGATGGGCTTGAGAAACATCTTAAAAACTGTGCAACATCACTAATAATTAAAAAGGCAAAATGAAAGAACACTCTCAGATATCATTCACTCTGATAGGACTGGTTAAATTCAAGAAAAAACAAAAGAAACAAATGCTGGAGAGGTTTGCAGGGAAAGGGGAACAATCACCCACTGCTGCTGGGAATCTAAACTGTACAACTATTATTGAAAGCAGTGTGGAGAAACCCTTAAAAGACACAAAATGAGTCTACCACCCACCTGACCAAACCATACCACTCGTGACCTGGGTATATATCCACAAACTCATCCTAACACAAAGATACAATGCACAGCGATATTTACTTACTTGCAGCTCTCTTCACAATAGTGAGAGGTGGAAAAAAAAAAAAAAACCAACCCAAAGGCCCCTCAACAGATGAATGGAGGACAAAAGGGTATTACATCGACACAATGGGAGTACTAGTATCAGTGGTAAAGAAAAATGACAATCATGAACTTTGCAGGTAATGGATGGAGCTCAAAGCCAATATGCTACATGAAGGTAAAAACAGTCCCCGAAAACAGAGAGAATGGTTTCCCTCATTTGTGGATGAGAACACCAAATCCCCAGATGAAAAGGCAAGTTTACTTCAGACTCTATAATTTTACTGTATATGAGTAGAAAGGATCTATTCATATTTTAGAGAAATAGAAATTAAAGGAGTAAAATGTGAATTCTTTAAAACTTAAAATGTTACGGAGAGAAAGATGGCAGGACAGGTGTATGGCAGAATGCATGATCTGGGGTGGGGTGGAAGTAAGGGAAAGGGGAATATGTCTAAACGGAACTGAGAAATGATGTCTGAACTACACAAAACATCAATAAAAGCATTATAAAAAGAGGCAAGCTGAACAAAGTAGGGGTATTTCTTTTTAGCTGAAAGCAACTATGTTTGTTATAAATGTAAATCTCTCAACAGACGCGAGAGCCACCCACCACGTATTTTTCAAGACTCGTAATTACTATTACATCGTGGAAAGTATTTTATCCATATTTTAGAGTAATATAGAAATAATTGAGGAAACAGTGACTTCCTAAACTTAAAAAAAAATACTGTATAGAAGATGCTTGGACTTTTTTGATATTTCACGAATTCCTGATTGAGAGTTGGCTTGTTGTTAAGGTATATGGGAATAATTCCTAAGCTTAACTGAAATGATGTCTGAAAACACGAACAATCAATAAATAATAAAAAAGAGAATAAAACAAAAGTTAAAGATAACACTACAACAAAGATTTTTGTAAGTTTATTTTTGTAAACGCTGCAACTTACATGGAAATAATAATCTTTTATAATGGTTTTATTGGTGTAATTTTTTTGGATCCCTTACATATAATATCCTGTTCATCTGCAAATAGAGATAATTTGACTTCTTTCTTTCTAAGTTTTATACGGTGATTTGGGCTTGCCAAAGGAGAAGAATTCAAACATGATATCTCTCAGATGAATGAAATATAAAGAAAATCAAGAGTGAAGATGCTAAAACCTATGAATGCTAATACGCTCTTGCTTCTTTTTGCCATTAGTATTCGCTTATTTTCTTCTTCCTTCCTCTCTTGAAAGGTTTTCAAGTACTATTTTGAAAAGAGTGGAGATAGAGGAGGACCCTGTCCAGTTCCTGATTTTAACGGGAATCTTCCAGTTTTTTTTTTATTTCATTATTTTTTTTTTTTTTTTTTTTTTTTTTTTTTTTGTGTGTTTGAGTGTTTTTGCCTGTATATGTGTATAATGTCTGGAGGATGGAAGATGGCATCAGATGCCCCTGGAAATGGAGTTAAGGATGGTTCGCACCGCCATGTTGGTGCTGGGAATTTAACCTGGGTCCTCAGCAAGAGCATCAGTGCTTTTAACCACTAGGGCATCTCTGCCACCCCCCATTTTTTTTTTCATTTAGAATGATGTTGCCTTTGAATTTGTTGTAAGTAGCTTTAAATATGTTGAGAAATGTGGTTTCCTCCAGAACAACCATTCTAGGACTAGTTAATTTAATGCAATGCATCGACTATTTTTTATTGTTTAATATTTATTCGTTTTCCCGTTCGTTTTTTAATTGAGTGCATTTAGACAACAAACATTTCTTATCAAATGTAAAGACTCTTCCCCCAATCCATGCACAGCAACTTCGTATGCCACGCACCACCCCTCCCCCAGACAACCTGAGCTCCTGGATTCGGCCATACATGTTGAAGTCCTGTCTTGGTTCAATCTTTTTTTCTCAGCACACTTGTTAACAGGTTTGTTGATGGAGAAATTTACTGTTTTTGGTCAGTTCTTGAAACTGGTTTTTTCTCTCCCGTTTTTTGTTCCTTTAATTTTTTTTTTTTTTTGTTTTTATTTATGTATATTTATATATATTCCACACATAATCAAAATTACAAAGTCGTTAAAATAAACCATAGGTTAAGCCTAAAACACATCGGGTATTCACAGGTTAGAAGTATAATTCAATGTAGGTAAAAAGAAATAGAACTTTATAATTTTAAATTACACAGTAAGTTGATGTACGTTTTAGTGTAACTTATTTTGAAGTTTCTGATAATAATTTTAATATAAACTTTTGCAATGTAGCTATACATTACTATATTTTCAATAAACTCGACGGACTATACTGAAATTTCTGTAAAGCATCCCAATCAGTTTTTTTCTTCTCTCCCCTTTGGTATTAACTCCACATTATGCCATATAAACAACAC
>VZQC01013104.1:0-2500 GCA_009823505.1 Rhizomys pruinosus
GCAATGCCGAGGAGGTCAGAAGAGGGTGTCGGATTCCCCTGGAACTGGAGTTCTCCTGGAATTGGAGTTTCAGACGGTTCTCGGCCGCCATGTGGGTGCTGGGGATCGAACCCGGATCCTCTGTAAGAGCGGTCGGCGCTCTTAACCACTAGGCCATCTCTCCAGCCCCTTGACATTGGTTTTTAATACAAATTTTGGACTTAATGTTATTTCAAGCTAGACCTTCATGCTTTCCAGGATAAAAATTATTGCTTATTTAAATAAAAATGTTCAAAATGTTCATGCTATTATACAATGTTATGAGTGGTTAAAAACCATAAGTACTATTGATATTAAAATACAGAATAAGGCCTCCTGGTGCTTCCCACAGGCTGTGTTTCTACACTGACTGTATAGAAAGAGGAGGCAGAGCAAACCCACCCCATGTACACCTCAGCCTAGGTCTGTATTGTGAATGGGGAGACATGGAAAAAAAAACACAGAATAAGTTTGGCACCAAAAAGGGCAGACAGATGCCGACGTATCTCCTCAGTTTCTTAGGTTCTCGAGCCTTCGGCTGGGTCAGCAGCGTAGCACTTTTCTCACATAGCACTTTGAACTGAAGAATCAGGCAACGCCCTTGCCACAAGTAGTGAGCAGTACTTACATTCATATAAACTGACTTTCGTTGGGGAGAAGAACCGTTTCAAGTTGAGTACTGATCATAACAGTTTTATTTTCTGATATGGAAGGCAGCATGTGATGCTGCATCCAGCTAACAAATCCCTTTCCTACCTTACAGGGTGTTCACTTGTGTTATCTTGGATTTTTTTTTTTTCTTGATACATACATGAAAACACTTTTTGTATGTCTGTCAGTGTTACTTGTAAGCTGGATATTGCCAAACATAAAAGGTAATTTCATAAAAATGTTCAAATCCTTACAGTTTCTAGAAGAGCCTGTATCAGGTTGCTAAGGCTTTTTAATTTTTTTTCCCCATCTCTCTCATTTCTTCCCTACTTTGTGCTAGGCTCTGAGGATACATAAACTTTTCAGACAAGTAGACTCTGGTCTCCAAGAGAAGGCCCACATGAAGTAAGGATACTACTGTGCTATAACTCCAATAAGCAAGATAAAGACTGGCCTTGAACCCGAGTGCTGGGGATTTTGTGGGATGACACTAAAGGCTTCCTAGGTGGTGGTGCTTGGAATGGAGTTTTGGTGGGTGGGAAGGAAGCAAGGTCCAGTTGAATGGTACAATCAGGATGGCAGATTCAGACCTGAGATATCAGTGTGCTATGTGTTGAGGAAACAGAGAGGGCTGATTGTTGATTTATTTATTTGTTTATTTGTTATTATTTTTTTGTGACAAGGTCTCTGTGCAGCCCCAGCTGGCCTGGAACTTACTATGTAGACCAGGCTGGCCTTGAACTGGGACTAAAAAGGTGTGCGCTACCACACCTGGCATGATTGATTTTTTATTTTTATTTTTTTGTCTTTTTAAGGCAAGGTCTCCCTTTAGTCGCAGCTGACCCAGAACTCACTATGTAGACCAGGATGGCCTTGAACTCACAGAGATCCGCCTGCCTCTGCCTCCCGAGTGCTGGGATTAAAGGTATGTGCCACGACGCCCGGCTGATTATTGATTGTTGATTTTTTTTTTTTGTAATTTTTTTTATTAATTTTATTTATTTCTGTATGTGTATCAATGTACTGTCTGCATGCAAGTTTGTGCACCCTGTCGTGCAATGCCGCGGAGGTCAGAAGACGGTGTCGGATTCCCCTGGAACTGGAGTTCTCCTGGAATTGGAGTTTCAGATGGCTCTCGGCCGCCATGTGGGTGCTGGGGATTGAACCCGGGTCCTCTGCGAGAGCATTGGAGCTCCTAACCGCTAGGCCATCTCTCCAGCCCCGATTGTTGATTTTTTTTAAGTAGACCTTTTCTCCAGCACTGTGTTAGATGGATTTGAAGGAAAGATACCTGGGAGCACAAGACTCACAAAGCTGTTTCAGCAGCTCAGGTAAGATAATTGCCGTGATGAGGTGAGGGAGGAATCAATATAACAGCCTTCAGTGAGTGACTGAGTATATGAAATGAAGACAGACACGGTATTGATTCAACACAGCAGGAGGAACAGCTCTAGGAAAATGGAGTCTCAATTTTCAACATGACGAGGGGAGATTTGTATGGGTCACATCCAAGTGGATGTGTCTAGTGGGCAGTTGGATGTGCACCTGGGGCTCAGGTGAGAGTCCAGAATTACATACAAGGGGTCGCCCAAACAGGACTGTGGCATCCAGGCGCAGACGGGATGCGGCTCTGGAGAGAAAGGCTTTACTAGGTCTGCTGTGCTGGGAATCTGTTGACACGACTTTATCATCCCATCAGGGACCTTTTTTTGGGTCACTGAGACATGTTTGTTTGTTTCCTCTTGTTTCTCCTTAGAACATTAAACCTTCTCAGTCCTATGATCGAGAAATTTCCTTTGTGGAGAAGCATTTGTATATAGTGCTCTCTCTT
>VZQC01013104.1:5000-117747 GCA_009823505.1 Rhizomys pruinosus
AGAGGACAAGACACAGTCTATCCAGCTAACTGGGGAGGTTGTTCATTTAGCCTGTTTTGATATACCCACTCGGGCTCAAATTCACACTCATTTGGCTTTTTCTGAGAAGCATCTGTTTAGTTTTCTAGCCTAGTTTTAATTAGATCTGGTGTTTTCTTTCTTTTCAGCCTTTTGAGCCTCTTGTGTATTCCAGAAACCAGTCTTTTATCAGATGAGTAGTTTGCAAATCTTTTCTTCTTTCTTGTAGGTCAGCTTTTAACTCTGTTGGTTACTTCCTGTGCCGCTCGCTCACAAGCCCCTTGGTTTGAGTTCCCATTTGTCCGTTTTTACTTTCTGCACCTATGGGGCCCTGTCGAACCATTTCATTGCTCAAACCAACACCTTGAAGTGTTTCTCATTTTCAGGATTCACATTTGGGTCCTTGATCCATTCTGAGATGGCCTGTGTGTATACTGAGTACAGAGTTGACTGTGATTCTTCTACACATGCCAGCACTGTTCACTGAAGAAACTCTCTCCACTGTGTGTGCATGGTGCCTTAGTCAGAAGCCTGCTGCCTGGGTGAACACATTAGTTTCTGGGTTCCCTTGTCTGCTCCACTGGTGTCTGTGTCTGTTTTGTGGTGGCGCAGGCTGATTTGCGACTGTGGCTTTAGAGTGTGTGTTTTGTACGTGGGTATTCTGAGGATCCGTCCTTGCCCACCCCCCATGGCAGGACTGTGTGGGCCATTCTGGGCCTTTGTGGCTCCTTCTGAATTTGGGGACAGATATAGTTCTGTTTTTTTGTGAAGAGTTACCAGTATTTTGATGGAAATTACATTGAATCTGTATGTCACTCTGGGTGGTATCTGATGCTATTGATTTCTGGTCCATGAATGGATGAATGGGCATCTTTTCTTTTTTTGTGTCCTCTACAATTGTTTTCCCAGTTGCTTATAATTTACACTGGATCTTTTGGCTAAATTTATTCTGAAATGTCTCATTTTTTTGGTAACCATTGTGAATGGGATTGCCTCTTTTATTAATTTTTTATTTATCTATCTATCTATCTATCTATCTATCTATCTATCTATCTATCTATCATCTATCATCTATTTATTTCAGAGTCTCACTGTATAGCCCTGGCTGGTCTGGAACATATAGACCTGGCTGCCTCCCAAGTGCTGTGACTAAAAGCATGTGCCACTACACCTAGATGGAATTGCTCTGTTTCTTTTTTTTTAGTCTTTTTGAGACAGGGTCTCCCTGTAGCCCCAGCTGTCCTGGAACTCACTCTGTAGACCAGGCTGGCCTTGAACTCACAAAGATCCACCTGCCTCTGCCTCCCGAATGCTAGGATTAAAGGCGTGCACCACCATGCCTGGCTGGAATTGCTTTCTTAATTTCTTTTTTATCAAGTTCATTACTGGTATGTGTTAGGTTGTACTGGACCCCAAGATGGAGTCACTCCTGGCCAACAGGATGGAGACCACAACCCAGAAGGGAGCATTCTAGGAAACAAACTAACCCATCCTAATTTCTCAGTAACCTGCTGTCTCCTGTTTTGAACAATACAGTGGCATTTATCCATCACAGCCAATTTTCTGTAGCAGCCAGCCACAAAGCCCCTACATCACCCAGCATGATGTGACAAGAACCTCCTCGTCTCTCTCCCATGAGGACAGCCTGGAAGCTCCTTCCCACAATTAAATCTCTTCTTGCCTCAGAATGGTCTCTCGTGGTCTTTTTCCTGAACCTAACAGTACGTACACATGCTTTTGGCTTTTCTTCCATGTTTATTTTTATCCTGTAACTTTATGGAATTCATTTATAAGTCTCAGCTTAAAAATTATTTGTGGGGCCAGGCGTGGTGGTGCATAGCTTTAATCCCAGCACTCAGGAGGCAGAGGCAGACAGATCTTTGTGAATTCAAGGCCAGCCTGGTCCACAGACACACAACACAACACACACACACACACACATAGGGTTATTTATGCCTGAAGAAGCTTACTCCGCTTGACTGTAAAATTTTTTTTGTTTTGCTTATTTCCACCTCTTGAGAACTGACGCTCCATTACACCACGCGTCATCGCTAAAACCAGTGCTTACTCAACGTTAGCCATCCCTCAGCCCTGTAAACCCGTAACAGTGATGTGTCAGTCTTGTAGAGCTGGTGTGAGAGTTCACTGGGAACTTGCACCTAAAGCCCTTAGTAAGGTCTGGAGTGTGTGACCTGCTGTCAATACGACCATATCAGTCAGTTCTGTGGTTCGAGCAACACTGCATTATATTTTCTTCCCACTATAATTTACCCAATAAAGACAAAAAATAGAGGATAGTCGCTTGTTTCACATTAAATCCATCTTGTAATTTACACCAACAGACTGGTGTTTGGGTAAACAATTCGGAAATAACAGAAATGGGTCTTAGATTGTCTTTTGTTTTGCCATTCTGATAATAATGTGCTATAAATGGAATATTCAACAACCAATAAATGTAAGCTGTAAATCAGACTTGTAGCTTGACTACAATGTACAGTTATCAAAAATACTCGCCTTTCTCAAACACTGTTGTCATTAAATATATGCAAGCACGAGTAAGAGTAGTGAGGTAGAAATTAGAACTAAAAGAGCCTCATAGCCTGGTAAGAAATAGCAAATAGGGGAGTAATATGAGGGAAACTTTGCGTTAGTATGTTGTATATTAAAAGGGATAAATAGTCCACTACCAAAATGAGCAGTGGAGTGTCTTTCCTGCGTGAATACAGTCGAAGCCAATGCGGGCCGACCGGGAACCCGTTCTGTTGTCTTTCCGTCTTTTGGTTTTTGTTTTTTCTTGTTTTGTTAATTCTTTTTTTATTATTAATTTTTTTTGTATTTCTGGATGTCGTATGAATTGTACGTCTCATGCAAGTCTGTGCACCCGGTCGTGCCAACGCCGGTGGTGGTCAGAAGAGGGTGCGGATGGCCCCTGGAACTGGAGTTCTCCTGGGAATTGGAAGCTTCGGGACGGTTCTCAGCCGCCATGTGGGTGCCGGGATCAACCCCGGGTCACTCTGTAAGAGCGGGTCGGCCGCATACTTAACCGCTCAGGCCATCCTCCAAGCCCCATTAATGTCTTTTTGAAACAGGTCATTCCCTTGAGTCCCAGCGTCCTGGATCTACGGCTACGTAGACCAGGCTGGCCCCTTAAACCACAGCAGATCGTGCTGCCTGCTCGGCCTCCTGAAGTGCCTGGGATTGAAAGGCTGTGCCAACACACCTGACAGAAATATCGAGTTCTTAAATAATTTACAAAAATTTTTTCATATATCATAAAACCATGTTATTTACTCCCTCTCATAAATTTTGCTTTTCTTGTTATTATTGTGCACCCACATGTTATGGTGGCAGAGGCAAGCTGTTTGGGGAGTCAGTTATCTCCAATCCACCTTGGGTCTAGGGGACTCAATACTCCCCGGTCTTCAGACTCATGGCAGGCAGTTTTCCGGCTCCCCTGCTGAGCCATCTCCTGGGCCCGAAATCCAGTGTGTATATTAAATGTTTTTTCGTCTTACAGGTATAAAAGGTCAAGTGTTTGATCAGAACGGAAAGCCATTACCCAATGTGATTGTAGAAGTTCAAGACAGAAAACATATCTGCCCATTTGTCAAATTTACTGATACAATTCCAACGAAAGATTTGGAGAAATATTATGGCTACCTTTCTAGTTACTTACCTTTAGGTCTCCTCTCTATGTATAATGTAGTAGTATTGCCAGTGACCATAGATGTCCAGTTGACTCTAACATACACACGACCTCACCAAGTGCGCCATGTCCAAGAGCGAAAGCCAGAGGAAACTCTTGGAAAACTCCTCATACTCTGGTCTGGATAATGTCGGACGTCGATGTCGACTACGGACATCCAATCTCGGTGCCATAGTCAGGCAGAATGGCTGAAGAATTTGACAGACGGAACAAATGAAGGGGAAATTGTGGTTTTTCTTAACTGGAAGCTCATTCTTAATGAAAGCAAGTCCTATTTTTGTAATTTTTATAAGTTTTTTTTTATTTTTATATTTTTGTATTTTATTAGTTTTTTATGTGTATGGTGTACTGTCTGCTGCTCAGGTTGTGCACCCATGTCTCGCAATGCCAGGGAGGTCAGAAGGAGGGCGTCAGATTCCCCTGGAGACATGGAGCACAAGCACGGTTCTTAGCCACCATGTGGGCCGGGAATCGAACCTGGGTCCCTGATCTCATAGTAGCAGTAGGGCTCCCAACCGCTGAGCCATGCTATCTAGCCCAATTTTTATATTTGAAAAATTTATTGTTAGCCAGGCATGGCAGCCATATCCAGAGGCAGAGGCGGGCAAATCTTATCTCTGAGATCTAGGCCAAGCCTGGTAACACAGCAAGTTCCAGGATAGCTGGGGCTTACAGGGAGACACCTGTCTCAAAAAAAAAAAAAAAACAACACTCTGTGGTAGTGTGTATGCATGCCATGGCCCCACATGAGAGGTACAGAATACAACCTTTGGACGTCAAGTTCTTTAATTGGCACCATGGGTTCTGGGGCTGGAACTTGGGTTTATGGGGCTTGCCTGGCAAGCGCCTTTGCCTGCTACAAACCATCTGCTAGCTGTGATTTATTTTATAATAAACACATTTAGCCTTATTACTAAGACTGGGAGGAAGCCAAGCTGGCAGAATCCAGGTACCTTGCAAGCAGCTCTGGCAAAGAAACTGTATTTAGAATGACATGAGGAAGACACTCCAAACTAGCAAACAGGAGCGACGGGAACCCTAAATGGCAACTGGAAAAGAACCTGGAGAAAAAGACATGGCTTCCAGCAACCTCAGCCTTGGCTGTGGGCCTGCAGAGGAGCTGATGCTCTGCACGGGGGAAGCGAAGCGGGAAAGCGCCAGCAAGCACCACCCTTCTACCCGAGGGACACTTCACAAGCCTTAGATCTGCTTTGGGGAGGTGTTCTAAAAGTGACTCTGCTACTCCAAAGAAGGTTCTTGCTTTGGACCTCTTCCCTGCCAGTCCCCAGCAGCCACTGCCAGGCACTATCTTGGCTTAGAAGTTGGCACCCCAACATGACATTTGGACTTCACTGAGCAGAAAACAGACCCCTGAGTCCTTAGCTACCATAGCCACAAGCACAAGTACCATCTGAGTTTGCCCCACAAGATCTGGGGAAGTCGCTCTCAGCCACAGCCTCAGCACTACAACCTGTCTGAGTCTCAGCTTCCCCCGTGGCTATCAGGAGCTTGGAAAGCTTCCAGCTGGGCTCCAGAGCTCCAAGGAACATAGCCAGCAGGTGGCTCCAGCCCTGCCAACACCTGCGCTCACCCCGCACTCATTTGGTCTCCTTCTTAGCCCTCAGCCGCACAGCTGAGGTGGAAAAGGACTCGCTTCTCTCAAGCATAGAAGATAAATAGTAACTGTGTGTGAAAAACTCACAGGCAAAACCAACCATACCAAATACAGGAAGAGTTGAAGGCATTTTCAAAGATTAGAAACACGGCCATAAGGGGAAATCTTAGGAAGAAACAATGAAGCAATGAAAAATAAAGAGTATCTCAAATCACAGTAAAGAAGTTATTACCTTTAGCAGATGTCATGGTTTCTATGATTTCTTTTTTTCTTTTTTTTTTTTTTTGGTCTTTTTCGAACAGGGTCTCCCTGTAGCCCCAGCTGGCCTGAAGCTCAGCTCGTATGACCAGGCTGGCACTTGAATTCACAAAGATCCGCCTGCCTCTGCCTCAGCAAGTTACGGATTAAAGGCGTGTGGCGCCACCACGCCCCAGCTCTATGACATTTTTTTTTCCAGGAAATACTGAAGATGACATTTAAAAAATAAAACTTTGGCTGGAGAGATGGCTCCTATGGTTAAGAGCTACTGGCTGCTCTTGCAGTAGGACTACAGTTCACTTTTCCAAACACACAAGTAGGGGCTAAAAACCATCTGAAGCTCCAGTTCAGGGGGAATCCAGCGCCCTCTTGGCCTCTGTGAGCATTGCACATAGGCGCTTTCTTATGTGTAGCCCAAAATACTCATATACATAAAAATAACAATTTTAATTATTTTTTTTTGTCTTTTTGAGATGTCCTCTTAGCCCCACTGTCCTGGAAACTCACTGTGTAGACCAGGCTTGCCTTGAACTCACAAAGGATTCCTCTGCCTATGCCTCCCAAGTCCCTGGATAAAAGGCAAGAATCTCCACGCTGGCAAACACAAAAATTTTTGATTTTTTTTAAATAACAAAAAATACCAACACTTTAATCCTGATGTACCTTAGGAGGCGCAGGCAGGCAGATCTTGTGAGTTCAGCCACCTGGTCTACAGAGCGAGATCCAGGAACAGCTGGGCTTACAAGGCCTGCCCCCATGGACCCTGTCTCAAAAGACACCAAATAAAAATAAATAAATAACATAATACTTTTTATGCATTTGGTCATTTCCTTTTTTTTTTTTTTTTTTTTTTGTCTTTTTTTTCTCGAGACAGGGTCTCCCTGTAGCCCCCTGCCCAGCGTGCCTAGAAAACTCACATCTTCACGNGTCAGAAGCCTGCTGCCTGGGTGAACACATTAGTTTCTGGGTTCCTTTGTCTGCTCCACTGGTGTCTGTGTCTGTTTTGTGGTGGCGCAGGCTGATTTGCGACTGTGGCTTTAGAGTGTTGTACGTGGGTATTCTGAGGATCCGTCCTTGCCCACCCCCCATGGCAGGACTGTGTGGGCCATTCTGGGCCTTTGTGGCTCCTTCTGAATTTGGGGACAGCTTTTAGTTCTGTTTTTTGGTGAAGAGTTACCAGTTTATTTGATGGAAAACTTACATTGCATCTGTATGTCACTCTGGGTGGTATCTGATGCTATTGATTTCTGGTCATGAATGGCATGAATGGCATCTTTTCTTTTTTTTGTCCTCTACAATTGTTTTCCCAGTTGCTTATAATTTACACTGGATCTTTTGGCTAAATTTATTCTGAAATGTCTCATTTTTTTGGTAACCATTGTGAATGGGATTGCCTCTTTTATTATTTTTTATATCTATTATCTATCTATCTATTCTATCTATCTATCATCCATCATCTATTTATCTATTTCAGATCTCACTGATAGCCCTGGTGGCTGGAAACATATAGACCATGGCTGCCTCCAAGTGTTGGTATTAAATGCATGTGCCACTACACCTAGATGGAATTGCTCTGTTTTCTTTTTTTTTAGTCTTTTTGAGACAGGGTCTCCCTGTGCCCCAGCTGTCCTGGAACTCACTTGTCGACCAGGCTGGCCTTGAACTCACAAAGATCCACCTCGCTCTGCCTCCGAATGCTAGGATTAAAGGCGGTGCACCACATGCCTGGCTGGAATTGCTTTCTTAATTTCTTTTTTATCAAGTTCATTACTGGTATGTGTTAGGTTGTACTGGACCCCAAGATGGAGTCACACCTGACCAACAGCTTGGGGACCACAGCCCAGCAGGCAGCATTCTAGGAAATGAACTAAACCACCCTAGTTTCTCAATAACATTCTGGCTCCTGTTTTGAACAATACAACTGCAATTATCCATCACAGGCCCAATTTTCTGTAGCAGCCCAGCCACAAATGCCCCTACATCACCCCGCATGATGTGCCAAGAACCCTCATCGTCTCTCTCCCTTGAGGACAGCCTGGAAGCTCCTTCCCACAATTAAATCTCTTCTTGCCTCAGAATGGTCTCTCGTGGTCTTTTTCCTGAACCTAACAGTACGTACACATGCTTTTGGCTTCTTTTCTTCCATGTTTTTATTTTATCTGTAACTTTATGGATTATTTATAAGCTCCAGCTAAAATTATTTGCTGAGGGCCATGCGTGGTGGTGCATAGGCTTTAATCCTTAGCACTAGGAAGGCAGAGGCAGACAGATCTTTGTGAATTCAAGGGCCAGCCTGGTTCCACAGAGTGAGTTCTAGGGCAGCTGGGCTTACAGGGAGACCATGTCTCGAAAAAAAAGACCAAAAAAAAAAAAAAAAAAAAAAAAGCAAATGACAAATGCATAAAAGTATTATTTATTTATTTATATTATTTGGGTCTTTTTGAGACCAGGGTTCTCCCTGTAGACCCAGCTCGGTTGGAACTCACTTGTATGACCGGCTGGCCTGAACTCACAGAGGGTATCTGCCTGGCCGCTGCCTCCTTTTTAAGTACTAGGATAAAGGGTTTTGATTTTTTTTATTAAAAAAATAAAAATTATTTGTGTTTGCCAGGCGTGGAGATGCTTGCCTTTAATCCCAGGACTTGGGAGGCAGAGGCAGGAGGATCTTTGTGAGTTCAAGGCAAGCCTGGTCTACACAGTGAGTTCCAGGACAGCTGGGGCTATACGGGTCTCAAAAAGACCAAAAAACATTATTTGTGTTTATTTATGTAATGAGTATTTGGCTTACACATAAGAAAGCGGCTAGTGCAATGCTCACAGAGGCCAGAAGCAGCGGCGCTGGGATCCTCCTGTAATTGGAGCTTCAGATGGTTTTTAGCCCCTACGTGTGTGTTGGGAACTGAACTGAGTCTCTGCAAGAGCAGCCATACTCTTAACTACTGATCCATCACTCCAGCCAAGTTTCATCTTTTTAATGCCCACCTTCCGATTCCTGGAAAAAAAAAAAATGTCATTAGAGCTGGGCGTGGGTGCGCATGCCCTTTAATCCTAGCACTTGGGAGGCAGAGGCAGCGGATCTTTGTGATTCAAGGCCAGCCTGGTCTACAGAGTGAGTTCCAGGCCAGCTGGGGCTACAGCGTGACCCTTGTCTCAATACGACCAAAAAAAAAAAAAAAAAGTCATAGAACCATGACATCTGTAAAGGTAATTAACTTCTTACTGTGATTTGGATACTCTTTATTTTTCTTGCCTTCATTGTTCTTCCTAAGATTTCCCTTATTGGCCTTGTTTCTAATCTTTGAGAAATGCCTTCAACTCTTCCTGTATTTGGTATGGTTGGTTTTGCCTGTGAGTTTTTCACACACAGTTATTACTATTTATCTTCTATGCTTGAGAGAAGCGAGTCCTTTTCCACCTCAGCTGTGCGGCTGAGGGCTAAGAAGGAGACCAAATGAGTGCGGGGTGAGCGCAGGTGTTGGCAGGGCTGGAGCCACCTGCTGGCTATGTTCCTTGGAGCTCTGGAGCCCAGCTGGAAGCTTTCCAAGCTCCTGATAGCCACGGGGGAAGCTGAGACTCAGACAGGTTGTAGTGCTGAGGCTGTTGGCTGAGAGCGACTTCCCCAGATCTTGTGGGGCAAACTCAGATGGTACTTGTGCTTGTGGCTATGGTAGCTAAGGACTCAGGGGTCTGTTTTCTGCTCAGTGAAGTCCAAATGTCATGTTGGGGTGCCAACTTCTAAGCCAAGATAGTGCCTGGCAGTGGCTGCTGGGGACTGGCAGGGAAGAGGTCCAAAGCAAGAACCTTCTTTGGAGTAGCAGAGTCACTTTTAGAACACCTCCCCAAAGCAGATCTAAGGCTTGTGAAGTGTCCCTCGGGTAGAAGGGTGGTGCTTGCTGGCGCTTTCCCGCTTCGCTTCCCCCGTGCAGAGCATCAGCTCCTCTGCAGGCCCAGAGCCAAGGCTGAGGTTGCTGGAAGCCATGTCTTTTTCTCCAGGTTCTTTTCCAGTTGCCATTTATGGTTCCCGTCGCTCCTTTGCTAGTTTTTGGAGTTCTTCCTCATTCATTCTTAGAATACAGTTTCTTTGCCAGAGCTGCTTGCAAGGTACCTGGATTCTGCCAGCTTGGCTTCCTCCCAGTCTTAGTAATAAGGCTAAATGTGTTTATTATAAAATAAATCACGAGCTAGCAGGATGGTTTAGCAGGCAAAGGCGCTTGCCAGGCAAGCCCCATAACCCAAGTTCCAGCCCCAGAACCCATGGTGCAATTAAAGAATTGACTTCCAAAGTTGTCTTCTGACCTCTACATGTGGGCCATGGCATGCATACACATACACAGAAGTGTTTTTTTTTTTTTTTTTTTAGACAGGGTCTCCCTGTAGCCCCAGCTATCCTGGAACTTGTAGACCAGGCTGGCCTCAATCTCAGAGAGATCTGCCCGCCTCTGCCTCTGGATATGCTGCCATGCCTGGCTTAACAATAAATTTTTTAAAAATTAAAAAATTGGGGCTAGATAGATGGCTCAGCGGTTGGGAGCACCTACTGCTCTTGCAGAGGACCCAGGTTCGATTCCCAGCGCCCACATGGCTGCTAAGAACCGTCTTTGGCTCCAGTTCCAGGGGAATCTGACGCCCTCTTCTGACCTCCATGGCATTGCAGGACATGGGTGCACCAACCTGCATGCAGACAGTACACTCATACACATAAAAAATAATAAAATAAAAAAATAAAAATTAAAAAAAAACTTTAAAAAATTACAAAAATAGGACTTGCTTTCATTAAGAATGAGCTTCCAGTTAAGAAAAACCACAATTTCCCCTTCATTTGTTCCTCTCATTCTTGCCTTCTCCTGACTGCACATTGGATGTCCTGTCCTTCAGTCCTGATGTCTCTACAGTTGGATTTTCCAGATTTACTCTGGTTCCTCTTGGCTGGGCACTGTGAGTTCTGTGTTTTAATAATAACTAGGACTGCATACTTACATTTATTACATAGGAGCCAGGTAAGAGAAGTAGATAATATTCTCCAAATTTGTTAGTTCTAAATGGGCAGATATGTTTTCTGTCTTGAACTTCTACAATCACATTGGGTAATGGCTTTCCGTTCTGATCAAACACTTGACCTTTTATACCTGTAAGACGAAAAAAATTGAATATAAACACTGGATTTCGGGCCAAGGAGATGGCTCAGCAGGCGAAACTGCCTGCCATGGAGGTCTGAAGACCTGAGTTTGAGTCCTAGAACCCAAGGTGGATGGAGAGAACTGACTCCCCAAACAGCTGCCCTCTGATCACCATACATGTGGGTGCACAATAATAACAAGATAAAAAAATTTTAGAGTAAATAACATGTTTTATGATATATGAAAAAAATTTTTGTAATTATTTAAGAACTATATTTCTGTCAGGTGTGTTGGCACGTGCCTTTAATCCCAGCATTCAGGAGGCAGAGGCAGGCAGATCTCTGTGAGTTCAAGGCCAGCCTGGTCTACGTAGCGTAAGCTCCAGGACAGCTGGGACTAAAGGGAGACCCTGTTTCAAAAAGACATATATGGGGCTGGAGAGATGGCCTAGCGGTTAAGAGCGCCGACCGCTCTTACAGAGGACCCGGGTTCGATCCCCAGCACCCACATGGCGGCTGAGAACCGTCCGAAGCTCCAATTCCAGGAGAACTCCAGTTCCAGGGGAATCCGAGACCCTCTTCTGACCTCCACGGCGTTGCACGACACGGGTGCACAGACTTGCATGCAGACAGTACATTCATACACATACAGAAATAAAAAAAAATTAATAATAAAAAAAATTAAAAAAAACAACAAAAAACCAAAAAAACAAAAAGACATATATATGTGTATATATATATATATATATATATACACATATATTTCTAGTGCTTATCATCTATTTTGAATTAAACAGTGTTTGAGAAAGGCGAGTATTTTTGATAACTGTACATTGTAGTCAAGCTACAAGTCTGATTTACAGCTTACATTTATTGGTTGTTGAATATTCCATTTATAGCACATTATTATCAGAATGGCAAAACAAAAGACAATCTAAGACCCATTTCTGTTATTTCCGAATTGTTTACCCAAACACCAGTCTGTTGGTGTAAATTACAAGATATTTATGAATACAAAGGACTTCATCATTTTTGTCTTTATTGGGTAAACTAAGTGGGAAGCAAAATGATAATCAGTGTTGCTCGAACCACAGAACTGACTGATATGGTCGTATTGACAGCAGGTCACACACTCCAGACCTTACTAAGGGCTTTAGGTGCAAGTTCCCAGTGAACTCTCACACCAGCTCTACAAGACTGACACATCACTGTTACGGGTTTACAGGGCTGAGGGATGGCTAACTGGTAAAGCACTGTGTAGCATGACCGTGGTAGGAATGGACTCAGTTCTCAAGAGTGGAGAAACAAAACAAAAAAATTTTACAGTCAAGAAGAGTAAGGCTTCAGGTCATTCAAATAACCTGTGTGTGTGTGTGTGTGTGTGTGTGTGTGTGTGTGTGTGTTAATGATTCAAACCCATGCCTTAAACAGTCTTCTTAAGCTTACAGCCAACTAAGTGGCATGGCTAAGCTCTAAACCCATGCCAGCCTCTGGAGTCCACACTAAATCCTTTAAACATACCTTGCCTCACTTCAAAGTTTCTATCTTTCCCACTGCTGGGGCTTGAACCCAGGGCCTCATCCATCCCAAGCACACTCTACTGAACTGCACCAACTGCATAGTCTGGCTTTTCTTGCCAGTGACAAACCAAGCTACCTTAAAGTGAAGCCTCTATGTTTAATGATGTAAATGGAAACCCACAGTGATGTAATGTGACCTTGGGCTATCCCAAAATAGTTATGCTGGACTATCCCGAGTGCTAGGACTAAAGGTGTGCGCCACCACGCCCGGCCCGGGAGACATTTTTTTTGTCCTTTTTGAGACAGGGTCTCCCTATAGTCCCAGCTGGTCTGGAACTCCAGCCTGGAGACTTTCTAGTAAGTTAACAACCAACCACACAAATAATTTAAAAATATGGTTTCATTGTTAAACTAGAAAAAAATACTAACTTAAACCACAAGGGGGCAGGGTTGATACATATACATATATGTATCAACTAAAGGTGTATGCTTGGTGACATTTTGTTTTAATTTATAATTTATTTATTTATTTGTTTATCTATTTTTGGTCTTTTCAAGACAGGGTCTCCCTGTAGCCCCAGGTGTCCTGGAATTCTCTCTGTAGACCAGGCTGGCCTTGAACTCACAAAGATCCGCCTGCCTCTGCCTCCCACGTGCTAGGATTAAAGGCGTGCGCCACCATGCCCAGCTATATATTTTATTTTGTTAATTGGGGGTCATAGCATTCCACAGGGAGTCAGAGGACAACTTTGGGAGTTGGTTCTCTCCTACTAGGTGAGATCCAGGGCCAAATTCAGTTCATCAGGCTTGGTATAACAGGTACCTTTACTTTCTGAGCTATGTTGTTGCCCAAACTTGGCTCCTAATTGGAGATGTTGAAAAGAGTAACATCCTGTTTTCCTGATCTTTTGTCTGGTTTACACATCATTCAATATGTGAAATTCAGCGTAATCTGGGTTTTTTGACTCTCAAATCAAGTGAACGTGCATCATTTTCTCTCTTGAGAACAGACAGGCACCACGTCTCTCACATATGGTGTGGAGATAATCCTTCACCCTTAGTTCCAGTACTGAAAAGGAGGCTGTATCTGCCCATGCACACAGGCTCACGTATGCTCAACTCTAAGGCGCTGCACATGCTACTGTGTGTTAACAAGGAAGCGATAAGAAAGTCTTACAAACCTAAGTGGACCTGTTTCATATATTCAATCAAAGAGGCTTTGTTATCATTCCAAAAGAACGGAAGCTTCTCCTCACGTGGGTATTTACAGCATGATAGCTCCAGCGTAATTTCAAAACACTGGGCCCAGATATAGTTGTAATCCTGCATTCCACCTGGAAACAAGCACATTTAAGTTCTGTTAAGGTCTAAAGTTGGAGTGGAGCCAAGTTTCACATACCTTGGGGGTGAGTGAATGCGACAGTTGCAGGGACAGCACTTATAAACAGAAAAGGATATGTTAACATGTAAAATCAAGGCTTCACATTCGATATCCATCCACATGACCTTGTGGGTAACTGGGTTGCAGCCAACTGAGGTTCAGTTATGCATCAAAATGAAATGAGGGATGGGGAAAATCATTTCTTTTAATCTTTATTTTTTGAAATCTTACATTCTAGAAAATTCTTCTAATACATTTCTTCCTTAAATTTCCTTAAAAGTGGAAGGTAATTGAGGTGTGAGTGAAGGGCTGAAATTACATTTTAAATGGCTACAAGCCAGACTAAATTTTTTTCTTTTTCTTTTTCAGAATAGTTTTGAGTACACTGCAAAAAGGCAGTGTGCTGGGCAGTAATGACACCTGCCGGGCAGTAGCACCACCTGCAGCAGAGGACTGCACTGTGTGGGGCCTCAGAGTAAGATTAAAAAATATTTTTGTGCCGGGTGTGGTGGCACACACCTTTAATCCCAACACTTGGGAGGCAGAGGCAGGTGAATCTCTGTGAGTTCCAGGCCAGCTGGGGCTAAAGGGAGACCCTGTCTCAAAAAGACAAAAAAAAAAAGATTCTGTAAGTGATTTATAAAATTAATTCTATAAAGCCAAGCACACTAGTTTTAAGGGAGTAATATCCAATATTTAGTGAGTGTTCATTATTTTTGGGTTCTTTTCAAAGTGCCTTATGTCAACGTATTTAATCCTTATAGCAATGATCATCCATCCCCATTAGGAGGCCACATAGTCACAGATGTTAAGTCACACGACCAGAGACTCCTGCCCATGGGTGGCAGAGACCAGGGTGTGGCCATCCTGTGGGACCCCTAGAGCTCTAGCCCTCATTATGGCAAAGTGTTTCTGAGGGTCAGAGAAAGGAGTTTGCTGACTCTCCAGAGGAAAGAGACCCAGGTGCTTGTGGCTTCGGCTGCTGCGGCTCACGTTTCCTTTCAATTCTTACCTGGTCTTTTTGAGAAAGGGTCTCCCTGTAGCCCCAGCTGGCCTAGAACTTACTTTGTAGAACAGGCTGGCCCTGAATTTACAGAGATCTGCCTACTTCTCCCTCCCTAGTGCTGGGATTAAAGGCATGTGCCACCAAGCCCAGCTTGACATTCTTTTTATTATATTATTTTTTAATTTTATGTGTATGAGTGTATTGCCTGCATGCATTTAAGTGTACCTGCGTCATGTCTGCAGAAGTCAGAAGAGGACATTGGATCCCCTGGAACTGGAGTTATGGATGGTTGTTAGCCACCATGTGGGTGCTGGGAACTGAACCCATGTCCTTGGTAAGAGCTGTCAGTACGCTTAACCATGGAGCTATCTCTCCTGCTCTCCTGGTACTTTTTAATGTGAAATGCTTCCCACAGACTCATGTGCTTGAATGCCTGGTTCTCAGCTGTGGTGGTGTTTGGGGATGTTGGGAAATCTTTTGGACACGGGTCCCGGCAGAGGCATCAGGCCATAGGAGTAGGACTTGAGGGTTATAGCTGTCCATGTTCTGGCCAGGCTCCCGCCACCACAGGCATACCGACCTCCTGCAACTATACCTCCTGGTTATGAAAGTGTCAGCTAAGGGAATCCTTCTTCCATTAAGTGGCTTCTGTTAGGTATTTTGTCCCAGTGATGAGAAAAGTGACTAATGTAGTATCTGCCCAAGAAAATATATGGATTCTTGATTCCATCAGGGTATTTGAGAAATTTAATTTCAAGAAAATGGTCAAACTATTAAGTTATCTATATATACCTAGATTCTTGCTTCCATTTTGCTTTTTTTTGCTTTTTTTTGGTCTTTTCAAGACAGGGTCTCCCTGTAGCCCCAGCTGGCCTAGTACTCATTCTGTAGACCAGGCCAGCCTTGAACTCATATAGATCGGCCTGCCTCTGCCTCCTGAGTGCTGGGATTAAAGGCATGTGCCACCATGCCAGGCTCCATTTCCTTTTTTACCCTATAAATTTTATATTTCTGTCAGAATCCATTTACACACACACACACACACACACACACACACACACACACACACACACACAAAGGAGGAGGAGGAAAAGAAAAAGAAAACAAAGTCCTTGGCCTGCTGGCTGTCTCAGGTAAAAGGAATTGAGGGATCTTAAGCAAAATATTCAGGACAGAAAATGACAAACATGGGGAATGGATGGAGTTCTGACTAAGGCCAGCCAGGCTTGGTCAGCAAAAGTTGGGGTGGCCCAGGACACTCGGCTCTACGCTCACAGGGCAGGTGCCATGCCTGCTTTTCTCCGAGGATACACAGCTCACATATATGATTGTTTTTCTCCAAGGATACACAGCTCACAAACATAATTGCTTTTCTCTGAGGATACATAGCTCACATACATGATTGGAAACTTCCAACAACAATTATGGAAAGTTAAGTGAATTTTCCACACATCTGGATTTGTCTTGCAAGTTACAGAGAGGATGAGGGCAGCTGTTCTGGTGGACAGAAGGGTCTTTTGTGGCTATGAAGAGGTGGAGAGCAGCATGGAGTTTAGGGTGGTGGTGTCTAGCCAGACCTGCTGTCTGAGCACCATCAACTGTGGTCTCTGCTTATTTACATCATCTAGAAAACTGGCAGTGGGCCACCCAGACACAAAAGTACCAGTTTGTGCTAGATCACTAGACAGCCCATGCCTTTAAAGTGACAGTTGGGGAAGGCGCCTTTGGAAGCAGCCTATGCGGAAACACAGGCTTGCTGTTTGTAGGTCAGGCCGCCCCATCTGGAAGGGAATGCTGTCCATCTCCAGCTTCCCCTCTTGCCCTCCTTCCCTAAGGGCCTCCTGATGTTTGTAAGTTTCCAGACTACTTTGAATTCTTAGACACCCCTGGGCTTCTATTTACATTCTTCTTTTTTTTTGTCTTTTTGAGACAGGGTCTCCCTGTAGCCCCAGCTACAGAGTCCTGGAACTGACTCTGTAGACCAGGCTGGCCTTGAATTCACAAAGATCTGCCTGCTTCTGCCTTCCCAGTGCTAGGATTAAAGGTGTGTGCCATCACGCCTGGATTTACATTATTCTTTCTGATAAGAATGAGCCAAGCCTGGCCATGCAGACCTATAATCCCAGCTACTTGAGAAGCCCACACAGGAGATTTGAAAGTTCAAAGCCAGCCTGGACAATTTAGTAAGACTTGTCTTAAAATTAAGAAACTAAAAAGAGAATGGGGATATAATATAGTTCAAAGATAGAGAACTTGCCTAGCATGTGTGAGGGCCTAGATTCAATCCCTAATACTGCCCAAAGTGACGGGGGCTATTCTTCCTTCAGAGTTCCCTACATGGATGCCAATCACCCCTCCTTTACCTGGCTAGCCTATTCAAGGGTGGAAAACTGCAAAACCCTTCCCCTGGCGTTAGCTGAAGAAATTTCTTCATGATATCCAACCTATAAGTTGGAAGGACCAAGGACTGGTACTGACTGCACTGTCACCTGGCCATAACCAGCTGGAGCTGAGGTGGGACATAAGCATCGCCATCCCCCAAAGTCTGCACTGCCACCTTGACATTGGCTGTCCACCCTTTGGTATGCAGCACCTTTTCTAAATCTCTACTCTGGGGCTGGAGAGATAGCCTAGCGGTTAAGAGCACCGACTGCTCTTGCAGAGGACCTGGGTTCGAGCCCCAGCACCCACATGGCGGCTGAGAACCGTCTGTAACTCCAATTCCAGGAGAACTCCAGTTCCAGGGGAATCCGATGCCCTCTTCTGACCTCCGCAACATTGCACGGCATGGGTGCACAAACCTACATGCAGATAGTACATTCATACACATAAATTAAAAAAAAAATAAAAAAATCTCTATTCTTTCTTTACTTTTTTTAATTTTAAAAATTTATTTATTTATTTATTTATTTATTTATTTATTTATTTATTTATTTATTTATTATTGAGATACAGTCTCCCTATAGCCCCAGATGTCCTGGAACTCACTCTATAGACCAGGCTGGCCTTGAACTCACAGAGATCTGCCCGTCTCTACCTCCCAAGTGCTAGGATTAAAGGCATAAACCACTATGCCCAGCTTAAAGATGGTTCTTAGCCACCATGTGGGTGCTGGGAATCAAACCCGGGTCCTCTGCAAGAGCAGTCGATGCTCTTAACCACTGAGCCATCTCTCCAGCCCCTATTCAGACATTTTGTCTCCAGTTGGTGGCACTGTTCTTGGAGGTCTTAGAAGGTGTGGCTGTGCTGGAGGAAGTACGACATTGGGGGCAGGCTTAGTGAGTTTAACAAGCCTCACAGTCTCCAGTCTCTCTCTCTCCGCTTCCTGTGCTCATTGCAAGATGTGACTGGGCTTGCTGCTCCAGCCCTTGCCACCATGCCTCCCACCACAATGGACTCTAATTCCCTGGAACCGTCAATCATAAGCTCAAATAAACTCTTCCTTTTATAAGTTCCCTTGCTCATGGTGGTTTTATCACAGCAACAGAAAAGTGACTAATACAATATGTACAAGTGTATTGCCTGCATGTGGGTAAGTGGTCCCACGTCATGTGATGCCTGTGGAGGTCAGAAGAGGGTGCTGGATCCCCTAGAACTGGATTTAGGGATGTTGTTAGGTGCCATGTGGGTACTCTGATCTGAACTCTGGTCCTCTGCAAGAGCAGCCAGTGCTCTTAACCAGTGAGCCATCTCTCCATCTCTTAAATCTCTATTCTTATTCTAATGGCGCTGATTCCTCAATTCTTTATCTGCATCAGACTTGAAGGTAGCATGTCTGTCTTTCTTCTCTCTTGGTACTATCCTGGATCAATAAACATATACTGAATAAATGAAGGTGGCCACTGCAGTGAGGATCATGTCTGAGATCTCCCCAGCTACCAGTTGCCTCCACTGCTCCTGTGATGTTAGTTGTTGGAGACAGTCTTGAAGGATGACATTGTGCCTAAGAGCTCTTGACAGCAGCTCGCACTCCTGGGAGTAAGAGAAAGTGAGGCATGGAGAGACGCTCACCTTGGAGGGGATACCAAGAGTATCCATTAGTAATTCCATTCTGAAAACTCATTTTGTTTTTACACTGATCTCCTTTCGTCATATTGGGATTCCTTGAAGCATAGGTATATGCCAGGTGTTGGAAAACATCGTCATCTGGAGTTAGGCTTCGGGACAGCAGTGCCCCTGTTGCTGCATCAGGAAGACAAAGCGACTGCTTTCAAACACCACCATATCAGCAGATACATAATCACAACACACACAAATGTTCTCACTTCCCAGCTCACCAATGCCTCCTCTGTGTTCTTTCTACTGTTTAATGAATGAGGGTGCTATATGTCCAAACAAAAATCTATATATATATATATATATATATTATATATATATATATATATATAATGTGCTGTGTGTGTGTGTGGGTGTCCTATAGGGGTTAAAACGATACCCACTGCCACAATTTTTAGTCCTTAAACACAGTCTAAGGAGTCATCAGAGTTCATGTCCTAGAAAAAAAGGCAGTTGCTCTGGGTCTATTTTCTTTCAGCCACACAACCCAACTCTGTGATCTAACCTACATCTGACTGTACTGTTCCATGCCGCTGTTGTCAGTTCAGTCACACTGCCTATCTGCTGTCTGAGAATTCCGGAAGGACTCCGAGCATAGCTTACTTGATAAGTTGCTTGCGGAGCGTGTACAAAGCCTGGGGTATGCTCCCCAGTACTTCCTTACAGACCTGGTGGTTCGTGCCTGTGATGCCAGCACGTGGGAAGCAGAAGCAGGGGTCAGAGGTCCAGGGTCGTCCTCAGCTGTATACGCAAGTTCGAGACCAATCTGGCACCCATGAGACCTGGTTATCCTCCTGCTTCCCCCACAAAAACCAGTCACGGGAAGGACTGCTCAGGGTAGGGAGAGGGAGGCTCCTTCTTGCCCAGCCAGAGGAGTTAAGTAGGGTAGAGTTCGGGGCTGTAGAGATGGCCTAGTGTTTAAGAGCACCGAATGCTCTTGCAGAGGATCCTGGTTCGATCCCCAGCACCCACATGGTGGCTTAGAACCGTCTCTGGCTTAGTTCCAGAGGAAATCTGACGCCCTCTTCTGACCTCCACGTGGCATTGCATGGGACATGGTGCACAGACCACCATGCTGACAGTACATCATAACGACATAAAAAAAAAAAAGCAAAAAACAAAAAAAAAAAAAAAAAAAAAAAAAAAGCAGGACAGAGTTCATTCTGCTTCAGACGGAGCTGCTGGGGCCGCTCCCACACTGCTTACCTTGTGCACCGTTATCAAATGGGTAACTGGCCACGAGGGCCCCGCCGTGGAGGTTTGCAGAGAGGACAAATGGCTCCGTTTTTAGCCACTTCATGACTGCCAGAGTTTCAGGCTGCTTTGATACGTTATTATATTCAAAAGCATCGGGAAAATTTCTGTTCAGGTCATACTTGTTATAATTTTCCCTTTAAAAGAAAGAAACTTTTAGGGCTTATTGGTGGTATGAGAGGAGTTGGTTCCTGTTATCATTTTAAAAGCCTATTGGGGGCGTGGGTGGTTGGTTCACACCTTTAAATCCTAGCACTCAGAGGCAAGACGGCAAGGTGGATCTTTGTGAGTTTGAGGCCAGCTCTGGTCTACAGGGGGGAGTGAGTTCCAGGTAGGCTGGGCTACAGGGGAGACCCTGTCTCTTATAGACAAATATAAAATAAATAAATAAATAAATAATAAATAAATAAATAAATAAATAAATAAAAGCCTTGGGGGGCTGGAGAGATGGCTCAGCGTTAAGGACCCTAGCTGCTCTTGTAGAACACTGGGGTTGCATTCCCAGCACCCACATGACAGCTAACAACTATCTGTAACTCCAGTTCCAGGGGATCCAACACCCTCTTCTGACCTCCACAGGCACTGCATGCATGAGGTGCACATACATACATACATACATACAAGCAGGCAGTACACTTAGATAATTAATTAAAAAAAACTTTAAGAAATATTGTGGTCACCATATTTGGCAACGGTTCCTCATATAGTATCTAATGTCGTAAACAATGGGGGTGCTTCTTTATATAAACATGTTTCAGAACACTGGCAGGGTCATGCTTAATTATGCTAGACAACTTAAAAAATGAACAAAATCCAGTGGTGAGATTTTATTTTCTAATCTTTGGTAAAGTCAACAAATTTGGAAACTATGCAAATATACATATATTAAACATTTGAGAAATGCTAAATTTCCGGAGGCAATTTGAAACAAAATGAACTGCTAAAGCAGATCTACTATAAGATGCACTCTGTGGGAGTGGTTAGTAAACCAATGGATAATTCTGGAGGGCCTGGGTGCTATGCTCAGCAATGGGGACCTAACGGTGAGAAACACTCGGGATTCCTGCCCACAGTAGCCTGCGGTTCAGTTGGGGAGACATTAATTAATTAATTTATTTTTATTTTTATTTATTTATTTATTTATATTTATTTATTTATTTGAATGTACTGTCTGCATGTAGGTTTGTGCACCCATGTCATGCAATGCTGAGGAGGTCAGAAGAGGATCTCAGATTCCCCTGGAACTGGAGTTCTCCAGGAATTGGAGTTACGAACAGTTCTCAGCCGCCATGTGGGTGCTGGGGATCGAACCTGGGTGCTCTTAACCACTAGGCCATCTCTCCAGCCCCCAGGGAGACATTAAATAAGAACTTAGACATTAGGGGTTGGGAGATGGCTCAGTAAGTCAAGGTGCCTTCTCCAAGACCCCCAGCCTGAATTTGATCCCTGGGACCCACATGGTGAATTGAAAGCACCAACTGCTCCAAGTTGTCCTTTGCTCTCCGCACATTTGCAGTGCATGCTCCCTGCCCTGCCCCACAAATGAGTAACTAAGTATGATAAACTAAAAGACTTAGACACTGGGTGCTGGAGAGATGGCCTACTGGTTAAGAGTGCCGACTGCTCTTGCAGAGGACCTGGGTTCGATTCCCAGCATCCACCTGGTGGCTGTGAACAGTCTTTAACTCCAGTTCCAGGGGAATCTGACATTCTCTTCTGACCTCCGCAGCACTGCACGACACAGATGCACAAACCAACATGCAGAAAGTAAGTACATTCATACACATAAAAAATAAATAAAAATTAAAAAAAAAACTTAGACGCTAAAAATTATGGTATGAAGGTAAAGTGTGGGGGGGATCTGGAAGTAAGATGGCAGATACATGCTACACAGCGGGGAGGAGTTTTCGAGGGAAGGCTGTTTAGGAAGTTGGAGGGGATGAAAAGTGGAAATGGATGGACAAAGGACCTGAGCTGAGGAAGCTCCTGCGAATTCCAGGCGGAGGATCAGAGAGCTCAAAGCAGAGAGTGAAGAGGAGTGGCTGGCAGAGGCAGAGGGCCTAGAGCCGAGTTTCGTCCTACAAGATGGCAGACTGAAGAGCCTCGGCACGCTGGTGACACACAGGCTCTGAGGTGCTGGCCCGTAAGGTGGCTCCTTTCGCTAGGGCTTCCTAATGGGAGCCTGTATGTTGCTTTGTCTTGCTTTCAAATAAAGTTAGACCAGCCCATCTTTACCTTCCATTACTGTAAAAACAGTCTGGCTTCTTGACAGCTTCGAATCCGTCTGGGTTCATTGAAGGCATGATGTGTATCCGAGTGCTGTTGATCAGGCTCGTGATTTCAGGGTCTTTCCCATAGCTGCTCACGAGATAGTCGATCAGGTGGAGCAGCAGTTCCCGTCCTACAGTCTGTGTGTGAAAGAGGAAAGGGTGTCAGTAGTCAGAAACAAGAAGGAAAAAGTTCTTCAAATGCATCAAACACCCCCCCCCCCCCCCCCCCCGTGTATGTGTGTGCCCTCTGGATTTGATAGCTTAGAGCCAAGCTAGTTCGTGAGACCACTGGTTCTGGAGTATGCTAATAGTCAGGCCGTGTCGATCTAGTAATAGTTCAAGCACTTATTCGAAATTTATTTACTCTTGTATGTGTGTGGAGGAGTAAATCTAGACTTATGTGAGCTTTAAAAAAATGAATTAGAGCCGGGCGTGGTGGTGCACGCCTTTAATCCCAGCACTCAGGGGGCAGAGGTAGGTGGATCTCTGTGAGTTCAAGGCCAGCCTGGTCTACATAGTGAGTTCCAGGCCAGCTGGGGCTACAGGGAGACCCTGTCTCAAAAAGACAAACAAACAAAACAAAAAACAAAACCAAAAAAAAAAGAATTTCTTATCACAATGGTTTCCATTTGCTTGTCTTACAAAGGTGGAGTTATAGAGAAGGTACTAGAATTATGCATCAACTCAGAAGTACTTGGTGCACATGAAAACCATTACATTAGATACTAGGTGTTAGTAAAGTTAATTTTATTAAATTATTTAATAATTTAAGTAAGTTTCAGGGTTCCATATTCTCCTTTCATAAGTTCTCCTTTTGTACATTTGTGTAATTTTCCATATCTGTGAATTTCTGATGTTGATATTATGTTGCTAAAATTTTAGTTATTTGCATACTATACACAGTTTATATGTATTATCCATACACTAGAACTTATATTTTCCTCTTAAAATATTTATTTTAATATTTTACTTATTTTTCATGTTGTCTGCATGTATGTAAGTGCACCCCTGTCATTAAATGCCCAGGGAGATCAGAAGAGGGTGTTGGGATCACCTGGAACTAGAGTAATGGATGGTTTTTACTGACAGACATGAGGGTGCTGGGAATTGAACCCAAGTCCTCTTTAAGAGCAGCCAATCCTTTTAACTGCTAAGCCATTTCTCTAGCCCCTAAAATATTTCATTTATTATTTATTTATATGCATGTGTATCTGTGTGTGATTATGTATATATGGTATGGGTACCTGTAGAAGCTAGAAGAGGGTGTTGGATCCCTAGGAGCTGTACAGGCAGTTGAGAGCTGCCCAGTGTGGGTGTTGGGAATTGAACTCTGGTCCCCTGAAAGTGCACCCAGCACTTTTAACCATGGAGCCATCTCTCCAGCCTCTACTTACATTTTCCTTAAATGTGTTCATTTTTACATTAAAAATACTTTGTTGCCTTTTTTCCTTTTTGGTCTTTTTTGAGACAGGATCTCCCTGTAGTCCCAGTTGGCCTGGAACTCACTGTGTAGATCAGGCTGGCCTTGAACTCACAGAGGTCCCCCTGCTTCTGCCTCCTGAGTGCTGGGATCAAAGGCATGTGTTACCATGCTGGTTAACTTTGTTATCTTTACTACTATGTTAGATGTATAATTTCTAGCACATTTTAAGTAAAAAGGTGTGATTATTCCAGTTTAGAAAAGCTGTCACATTCATCTAAAATAATCTGTATCACCAATGATATAGAGACCAAATAAAGAACTACGGGAGGCTTTGCCTTATAAGAGTGGAGAGAGAGAGAGTTACTGTTTTTTTTTTTTTTTTTTTTTTTTTTTTTCCCAGTGTAAAAAGGTAACTTGCATTTTCGTCTCATTTTAGGAGGACTATCTCAAATTCTCCTCTAACAGAGGCTGAATGACTCTGCTGCTGAAGAGCAGTTGTTGGTGACAGGTTGGGAATGACTGTAGCCGGTGATCTGATAAGGGCTGGCTAACTGATAAGGCTGGAGACACTGAGCAGGACAGATTTCACAGAGCCTCCGAAGAATTTTCAGTGGCTGCTCAACTGTCGGAACTTATCGTCATGACAAAAGATGAGCAGTTCTTGAATGAAGGCATATTTTATACATCTGTCATTTTACTGAACATAGAATGAAGGTGGGACTGAAATATTTCTGACATGTGAATAACAGATTCATAGGTTTCCATAAAATGGAATGAAAATATACTCATATTTTACTTCAACATTTTCCTATTTATTTTATCTCCATTTTGCACTATCTTGGCTTTTGTTTTTATGTTCAAAAAAAGCTCTTACAGTCTTATAATGTCCCATCCCCCAATGAAAAATCACACTGGGTTCCTAATGCACGTGTGGGTGGGCATGTGCCTATGAGTGCAGGTGTCTTTGGAGGTCAGAAGGCCTATGATTCCCTGGATCTGGAGGCAGTTGTAAGCTGGCTGATGTGGGTGCTGGGAACCAAACCCGCTCTCTGAGGAACCTCCACACTGATTTCTGTATGGCTGCCACAGTTCGCACTCCCACCAACAATGAATAAGTGTCCCTTTTTCTCACATCCACGCCAGCATTAGTTATTTGTTTTTGACCTTAGCCATTCTGACTGCGGTAAGATGAAATTCAAAGTAGTTTTAATTGGCATTTCTGTAATGGCAAACTCAGCCATTTGTATTTCTTCCTTTGAGAACTCTGTTTTACTCCATGACCAATTTTTTTTTTTTTGGTCTTTTCAAGACAGGGTCTCCCTGTAATCCCAGCTGTCCTGGAACTCACTCTGTAGACCAGGCTGGCCTTGAACTCACAAAGATCCGCCTGCCTCTGCCTCCCAAGTGCTAGGATTAAAGGCGTGCGCCACCACGCCCGACCATGACCCAATTTTTAATTGGGCTGTTTTCTTGATATTTAGTGTTTTGAGTTCTTTGTTAAATCTAGACCCAATGTGAAATGTACAGCTGGTGGAGATTTTTCCATTCTTCAGGCTAACTCTTCACTCAAATGATGATGTCTTTGGCTGTACAGAAGCTTTTTTGTTTTCGTGAAGTTCTGTTTATCAGTTGTTGGTCTTAATGCTTGTGCTATCAGGGTCCAGGTCAGAAAGTCCTTTCCTGTGCCTTTAATTTCAAGCATATTCCCTTTCTCCTCTCACAGGTTCAGGGTGTCAGATCTTATGTTGAGGTCTTTGATCCAACTGGAGTTGAGTTTTGTTCAGGGTGAGAAATAAGGATCTAGTTTCATTCAGGAATCTAGTTGGCAGCATCATTTGTTGAAGCTTTTTCTTCTTCAATGTGTACTAGTGTTTTGCACTTTGGGGTGACAGCAGGAGTGTGTGCTCACACGTGGGTCTATTCCATCGGCCAAGGTCTGCTGTCTGCCAGTACCGCACTGTTGTTATTACTTTACCTCTCTGTCATATAACTTGAAATGAGGGATGGTGATGCTCCCCACATTGTTTTCAATCATTCAGGATTGTTTTGGCTATCTTGGGTCTTTTGTGTTTCCATATGAAATATATATTTTTTCGTATTTTTGAGACAGGGTCTCCCTGTAGCCCCAGCTGTCCTGGAGCTCATTCTGTAGACCAGGCTGGCCTTAAGCTCACAAAGATCCACCTGCCTCTGCTTCCTGAGTGCAAGGATTAAAGGTGTGTGCCACCACACCTGGCTCCATATGAAATTTAAGATTATTTTAAATTTCTAAGAACTGCACTGGAATTTTGATGAAAATTGGGTTGGATCTGAAGGCCGCTTTTGTTGGGATGTCCACTTTCACAATACGAATCCTGCAACCCATGAGCTCGAGAGGTCTTTCCTTGTTCTGGAATCTTCTTTAGTGTCTCAAAGTTTTCAATGCACAGGTCTTTCCCTTCCTTGGCTAGATTTATCCCAAGATTTTGGGGTGTTTTTTTTTTTTGAGGCTACTGTGAATGGGAGTGTTTCCCCAATTTCTTTCTTGATATCTTTGCTGTTGGTATATAGAAAGGATAAATTTTTTTGTGTTATTTATTTTTGTCTTTTTGAGACAGGGTCTCCCTTTAGTCCCAGCTGGTCTGGAGCTCTCTCTGCAGACGAGGCTGGCCTTGAACTGCCTGCCTCTGCCTCCTGAGTGCTGGGATTAAAGACATGTGCCACCATGCCCGGTGAGATTTTTTTTTTTTTTAAGACAAAGGCTCCCTGTAGACTCAGCTGGCCTAGAAGTTGCTATGTAAGATCAGTCTGTTTTGGGGGTTAGGGAAATGGTTCAGCTGTTAAGAGCACTGACTGCTCTTACAGAGGACCTGGGTTTGATTCCTGGCACCCACTTGACAACTAACTGTCCCTAACTGCAGTTTCAGGGGATCTGATGCCCTCTTCTGGCTTTTGCAGCCATTGCATGACATGGGTGCATTTATATACAGGCAGGCAGTATATTCAGACACATTTGAAAAAAAAAAAAAAAGACCAGACTGGCCTTCCTCTCACAGAGATCCACCTGCTGCTGCCTCCCAAGTGCTGGGATTAAAAGGGTTGCTACCTTGCCTGGATTCAAGAAACTTCTTTTTGTAGCAGATAGCAGTTAACAGACTCACAATGGTCAACATGAAGAGAATAAGGGATTAAGAAGTGTCCAGCCCTAAATAGGGCATCTATGTCAGACCCCCTTCCTCCCAGGGCTCACTGAGGCAGAGAGGACAGAGAAGGTAGTGGACAACCTCAGTAGAACTGCTTTTCAGACATGGAGGGAGTATGTGGTCACAGGGTCCCACTCCCAGCTGAGGAGTTCTTGGCAACTGAGGCTGCTGGGTGAGGGAAGGTCAGTTTTCTTCAAGGACGTAGTCCCCTGATAGGCTACCCATGATCCGATAGACTGGGCCTACCATGCCTATGCTGGCGGCACTAAGTGGACTCAGTGGCTTTAAAAAACAAAAGATCACATGAAATTGGGAGGGAACAATGGTGGGGGTCCATACAGGAAGGATTGGAGGAGAGGGAATGAGGGGTGGACATGATCAAAACACAATATACATGTGGGAATTCTTAAACAGTAATTTTTTTCTCTAAATGGTTAGCAACCATGGGATTCTTCAGTTAGGAAAACCCAAAGGCTGACCCGAGTCCAATTCCAGAGCAGGAGGACATTGAATTTCCATGTGGTTTAAAGTGAAAATTTCTCTCCCAACTGTGTGACTCATGCATTCTTAAGCATGTAAGAAACCATGCCAGGAGCTGGCAATGAAATTCACCCAACCAGTAGTAAGTGAGTAAAAGAAGTCATGGTTAGTGGACTGGGATTCAGGCAGGCAGAGCTGAACGTGCTAGAATCCCAGCACTTGGGAGGCTGAAGCGGGAGATGTGGAGTTGGAAGCCAGCCTGCATTACGTAGTGAGACCAGCCGTGCAAGCGTGGATGGACACAGAGGAGAATATTAAAGTTTATCATTCACAGAGGGGTGGGGACTAGGAGAAGCAAGAATTCACAAAGTGCTAATTTCTTTGCTTTGTGTAAAACAAAGGGTCATAAAATATTATCAAAAGCTACATATACCAGAGGTTGGAGAGATGGCTCCGCAGTTAAGAGCACTGGCTGCTCTTGCAGAGAACCTGGGTTTAGTTCCCAGCACCTTGTGGTGGCTAACAATTGTCCTGGGCCAGGGAAATCTGATGCCCTCTTCTGGCCCCCATGGGCTTTGCATGACACAGGTACATTTACATACATGCAGGCAATTCACTCATACACACAAAATAATGAATAATAAATATTAAAAAAGTTAAATATACATAGATTAAATGATTTCAGTGTTAGGGTTTTTCATATATACATGTATTTGGTTGGAGGTTTGGGGGAGAGAACCAGGGATGAAATCCAATGATTTGTGCTTGTTAGGCAACTGCTTGCCCACGGAGCAATATCCAATAATCTTTGTTTTTAACATCAGAAGACTCTTCTGGAAATTTCAGAATTTTGAGGCTGGAGAGATGGCTCAGCAGGTAAAGGCACTTGCCATCAAGCCTGATGATCCAAGTTCAATCTCCAGGACTCACTTGGTTGAAGGAGAGAAACAATTTCTGGAGATTGTTCTCTGACCTCCATGTGTGCATTGTGACATATTTGTGGGCACACTGGGACACACATACACACACACAAATAAATAAATAAATAAGTAAATATAAATAAATAAAATGTAATAAATAGGTTGTATGTACACATCCCTGTAATCCCAGAACTCAGGAACCAGAGGCAGGTGGATCTCTGTGAGATGGAGGCCAGCCTGGTCTACATAATGAGTTCCAGGCTAGCAGGGGCTACAGGGAGAACTGATCTTAACCCCCCCCAAAGAAAAGTAACAAAACTTAGTAAAGAATATCAAACTTAGCAGCTAGTTTTACCTCAGTTTTATTCCCTGGTTAACACACTTAAATATGACTTCATGCTGTGTGGTGCTCACACCTTTAATCCTAGCACTCAGGAGGCAGAGGCAGGTAGATCTTTGTGAGTTCAAGGTCAGCCTGGTCTATATAGTGAGATCCAGGCCAGATGGAGTTACAGGGAGACCCTGTCTCAAAAAGACGCCCCCAAAACAAAACAAACAAAACAAAACAAAACAAAACAGAATATGACTGCCATACATTTTCCTTAAAGGAAATGTGCCACACATTTAGGTAATAGTATTCTGAGTGATTTTTCTTTGTTCTTATTTATTTATTCATTCATTCATTCATTCATTCATTCATTCATTCAGTCAGTCAGTCAGGGTTTCTCTAGTCCCACTCTGCCTGCAAGTCGCTGTGTGGACCAGGTAAGGTCTCACTATGTAGCTGGCCTGGAACTCCCTACGTAGACCATCCCAGGCTGGCCTCAGTTTCACAGTAATCTACCTGCCTCTGCTGTGCTGGGATTAAAGCTGTGCACCACCATGCCTGCCTGCTAGCACTTTTTATTTTTTTTATTTATTTATTTATTTTCGTACATTATTTTTTTTATTTATTTCCATATGTGTATGAATGTACTTTCTGCATGCAAGTTTGTGTACCCGTGTCGTGCAATGCCGCGGAGGTCAGAAGAGGGTGTCGGATTCCCCCGGAACTGGAGTTTTCCTGGAATTGGAGTTTCAGACGGTTCTTGGCCGCCATGTGGGTGCTAGGGATCGAACCCAGGTCCTCTGCAAGAGTGGTCGGCGCTCTTAACCGCTAGGCCATCTCTCCATTAAAGGAAACCTATGCCATCTTCATAAAATAAAAGAAATTTGTTCTGGCTGAAGTAAATGTGTATCCAAAGTACCTATTTCACTATTCCAAAAATAAATTACAAGTACCCAACTGCAGAAGGTAAATAAAAACCTTTTGGGTCACGCGTGGTGGCACATGCCTTTAATTCCAGCACTTGGGAGAGGAGGCAGAGGCAGGTGGATCTCTGTGAATTCAAGGCCAGCCTGGCCTACAGAGAGAGCTCCAGGCCAGCTGGGAGTAAAGGGAGACCCTGTCTCAAAAAGACCAAAAAACCCCAAACCAAACCAAACCAAACCAAACCAAACCAAAAAACCCCTTTTGGGCCATATTCCTCCCAAGTTGGGTGTTGGCTCACCATCATAGTTAAATTAAACCCTCCTTTAAAACTCCAGGTGGAAAACAAAAACCAAAACCCAAAAACCTCCACGTGGTTTAGTGAGTGGTCTCTCTGCTGTGACTTTACAGCACTTGGAGGTCCACTGAGATTCAGAGGTGACCCTGAGGGGCTACTCAACGGAGACCCTCATTAGCGGTAAGTGTGTGGTGAGGAGGAGCGCTGTGGGACAAGTTCCCCATCTCCAGTCACTCTGAGTGCGCACTCGTCTGCACGGGCCCATTTCTGGAATAGAGCTCTAAGCTGGATAAAGCTTCATCCAGCCTGAACCCTTTGGGGTGCTAAAAAGAGATGTCTTTCTCAGCCTGTTTTTTTTTTTTTTTTTTTTTTTTTTTGTGTGTGTGTGTGTGTTTTTGAGACAGGGTCCCCCTGTAGCCCCACCTGGCCTTGAATTTGCTCTAACCAGGCTGGCCTTGAACTCACATAGATCCTCTTGCCTCTGCTGGGATTAAAGGCATGCACCTCCCGCTTGTTTGTTTACTCTGATCTTCATTTTCTGGACTATACTTTTCCTTAAGGGCTCTTACTGCTGGAAATATGCTCTTTCCTTTTCCAGAGTCTAAAGCAAAAGTGAAAGGAAAGCCCAGCAGCCTCAGAACTTTATAGGATCTGGAATGGCAGAGGCCCCTTGCCAGGGCCTCTTGGTTTAACCAACCCTTGGCTCAGCGGTCCTCAGCTGCCACTGAACCTGACCCCTGCTCTGCCGGAAAATTTAGAGACTCCCCTGGGGTCCAGCCCCACCCAAAGCCATGTCAGCCTCTGTGTCTCCTACTGCAGGCTACGGAAGAAGAAAGGGATCCACCTTTTTCCAGATTTAAAGGAGCTGAACCAGCCGGATGCAGTCCGGAAGAAGACAGTTTGGATGGGTTTGGTAGTCCTTATCAGCTTATTTCCTGTCTTCTGCAACCACCCAAGGGGAAACTCTCACCGTGACTGTCAGAATGCCTGGAAAGCAGATCCTGAGTCCCAGACACCATGGCCAAATGAACAAAAGGAGAAACAAAAGGAGAAACAAACAAAAGGAGAAATGGGTGGTTGGAACCCCTCATTGAGAAATTCTAATGGACTTTCAAGTTGGACCTTTAATTCACCCTGTTCTTTCTTCTCCTGGTTCCCTGCCTGGAGCATGTAGCTAGCTACTCTGGCCTTCACTTCTCCTTCACAGGCACCAGTTAAGGACTTCGTTCTCTTTATAGTTATACTTTTGGGGGTCTTTCAGATAGACTTACTGAACAAGGGGTACCCCAGTTGTTACATCCTATGCCTCTTTTCAGCATGGAAGAAGTCAGAGCGGTCGGTACCCTGATTCCCTCTTGGCAATTGGGGTAACCTCCTCAGAGGGTAATGTGATAAAAGTAGGAGTTAAAAATTGGCTAGGCAGTTTAGGGTCAAGACCCCCCAAAAGAGCCAGTTTCTTTCTCAGCTGAGAGCTGAAGACTTCCTGGATCTTTCAGTAAATTTATCCTTCTCATTGCTCTGACTTGTGGCCCATGCATCCTTAACTCACTTGTCAGATTTATTAATGAGCGGGTAAAGTTTGTCAAACTCATGGTGTTAAGGACCCGATACACCCCCTCCCTAGCGGAGATCATTCCATCTCAGAAACACCTACTGAGGTCAGCTCCTATGAACTTGCTTCAGGGATTTGAAGATCTCACAAGAGGGGGAATGGAATATTGAATTATGAAAACTCAGGGATAGTGCTCATAGATGCTTGGCGTACTTCCCTTTGATTAGTAACTTTAACTCTTGTGTTAAACTCTGATTGGCTGTTGTACTTATAAAGGGCTGCATAACCGGCTCCTCGTGGCCACATTCCTCCTGAGTTGAGTGTTGTAATTAAATTAAACCCTCCTGTAAAATGAAACAAAAACAAAACCAAAACCCTTTTGCATGTGATAAAGAACCAACTGTGGATAGTGTTAAAAAGTTGAGATAAGGGGGCTGGAGAGATAGCCTAGAGGTTAAGAGCACCGACTGCTCTTGCAGAGGACCCGGGTTCGATCCCCAGCACCCACATGGCTGCTGAGAACTGTCTGTAACTCCAATTCCAGGAGGTTAAGAGCACCGACTGCTCTTGCAGAGGACCCGGGTTCGATCCCCAGCACCCACATGGCGGCTGAGAACTGTCTGTAACTCCAATTCCAGGAGAACTCCAGTTCCAGGGGAATCCGAGACCCTCTTCTGACTTCTGCGGCATTGCACGACATGGGTGCACAAACCTACATGCAGACACTACATTCATACACATACAAAAAAAAAAAGTTGAGATAAACAGATGAAATTTCAGAGGGAGGTAAACACAAGTCTTTGTTTTCTTTTTTGGGCCACATTTGCTTCTCCCGTGACAGCAGATTTATGCAGATATTATTCAGATTTTCTCCTTAGCCTTAGTATAAATATCTCACATACTCCTTCATGCTTAATATATAAACCTCCCTCTTTAAATTTCAGACTTTTTATTATTTATTATTTTTTATGTGTATGAGTATACTGTCTGCCTGTAGGTTGGTGTACCTGTGTCGTGCAATGCCACGGAGGTCAGAAGAGGGCGTCGGATTCCCCTGGAACTGGAGTTAAAGATGGTTCTTAGCGGCCATGTGGGTGCTGGGAATCTAACCTGGGTCCTCTGCAAGAGCAATCGTCGCTCTTGACCACTGAGCCATCTCTCTAGCCCCAAATTTAAAACTTTTGAATTAGGTCTTTGATTGTGAAACTTTGGAGGGTCCAAACATTGAGGGCATGTGGTGAAATGGCCTTCCTCCCGGATCAACCAGCCTTTCCTTTCCTGCGCTCACTTCCTATGAAACGCAGACTCCCCAGGATAGCTGGGAAGGATGTCTGGCCTGAGGCACACACTGGCTTCTGGTGCCTTCAATTAGTGACTGAACTCAGAAAGCAGAAAACGAATTTCCTCTTAGGTTTAGTTCAACTCAGTCAAGTGGGAATTGGTGAGATAGGTAAAAATGAGTCTGAATCTAGCTCTTCAAAGAATGTTTATAAATAATGGAAAAAATTAAAAGAGTGATCTACAAGACAAGTGAGAGAGCATGTGGGAAGGAGGGGGGGAAAGAGGAGAGGGAAGAGGAGAGGCAAAAGGAGAGAGGAGGAGAGGGAGGGAAAGAAAGAGTGAGGGGCGGGGAGAAATGCCCGAACCTCACCCGTTCTAATGTGGAAAGTTTTCAAATTGCTGTGCTGTAAGGGACAGGGATAAGAAGTCTGGCATTTCGGGGATCCACCATAGTGTGTTACAGATTTAATTCATTTGTGTGCTTGTCTAGTTAATCCGCATTCAAATCTCTGCCTAAATATTAGGTTGTCTGATATGCTTTCCTAGGTCTCCATTTCTGGACCCTACCCCCTTCACACCTGGGCTACAACACACACTTCCTCATTCCCCCCAAGCCTTAGGGACAAGGTTCCTAAGTATTTTCCTCTTGACCCCTGGATCCCTGACCTCTCTTGCCCAGTTTCTGGCATACCAGGTATTCAATAAATAGTTGCTAATAAATTACTGTTGATAAACCTGTAACAAAGTCAAGATTATTCTAAAGAAGAGCGTTTTTGAAAACAAGGGGACTTAGGGTACATTGTGAGGACAGACGAGCAAGTGATAAAGTGATTTAAAAGGTTTTCAATACCGAACAAGTTTTTTTTTTGTTTTTTGTTTTTTTTTTGTTTTTTGTTTTTTTGTTTTTTTTGGTCTTTTTAGAACAGGGTTTCCCTGTAGCCCCAGCTGTCCCGGAACTCACTATGTAGACCAGGCTGGCCTTGAACTCACAGTGATCTGCCTGCCTCTGCCTCCCAAGTGCTGGGATCAAAGGCATGCGCCACCATGCCGGGGTTTATACCGAACAAGTTTTACAGGTTGAGAGCTGACAGTCCTGCTTAAGGGATATGGTCACTATTATCTAGGGAATACAACAAACTATAAATAAATGCCACCAAGTATGAAATTCTAAATGTATAGTTTTCAAGTCTATACTCAAACAACAATGGTAAAAATAATTTATTGCTATAAATTATTAAGATATGAAAGGTATAATGTAAAGCTTAAAACTTCCTAGTAACCTTACCACTGTATATAAAAAAATCAGAGTTGCAATTTGGTTAAATTTAACAGTCACTGAATATTTACTTCCACAGTAATCAGGACACAGGGCCCTGAGGTCCAGGGATCTGGAGCTGGAGCTGCTCTGACCTGTGTGTTTTTTTGTTGCTGGCTTGGCTGAAGATTCTAGCTTAGTCCTGCTTGTTTTCAAATTTTCTCCGGGAACAAGCAGAGATGGCTTTTGAAACTAGAGGTTGCTCATGTCAATTTTTTTTTTCTACAAAAATTTAAAAAGCATGGGATATAGGATAGGTACAAAAGAGTGGGCCCAGCTTGAGAAGGGAGCAGGGATTGCTGCCCAAGGCCTTTCTCCTGCGGCCCCAAGGAGCCTGAGTTATTAGACACCCACTGTTGGGTATGGCTGGAGCTTCCGGTCAAGCTCTATTTTAGATGACTGGTTATACTTTTCTTCAAAGCAAGCCAGTAGCAGAATGAGGTGGTGGGCGGGCAGTCGGGGGAGAGTCTCAGCTACAAATGCAGCAGGAAAGTAGGGACTGAAGAAACCTACATTAAAATTAACATCTGAGACCCACAGCTGTCAATGTGCACAGAATGAGAGACTGTGGGTTGGGGCTGGAGAGATGGCTCAGTGGTTAAGAACACTGGCTCTTCTTCTAGAACCAGGTTGATTCCCAGCACCCACATGTTGGTTAATAAGTGTCAGGGGATCCAACACCTTCTTCTGGCCTCCATGGGCATTGCATGACACTGGAGCACTTATATACATGCAGACGAAACAGATACATAAAACAGAATTGAAAAATAAGCAAATAAATACATATTTTAAAAAGGGATTGTGGAGTGCGTAGCCCTAAATGGGACACCTCTATCACACCCTCTCCTCCCAAGGCTCAGGGATTGTTGTGGAAGAAGAGTGGAAAGATTGTAAGAGGCAGGGTGGAAGATGACTAAGTATAAAGAAACAGTGTTTTCCAGACAGTCGGGCAGTTACATATATGAACTCATAGCACTTGAAACAGCATACGCAAAACTTATGCAAGCTCAAGCCAAGTAAATCCCAGTGTGGAGAGGGAGGTGGGCAAGAAGCCCCAGCCCTGACTGAGAAACCATTGGCGACTAACAGCTGCTGGGAGACAGAGAGCCAGCTCTCTTTAAGGGTGTGGTAATGATAGGTTAATCAGGCTCCAGGGAACCGGCCCACACTGAAGAGCATTTGGGGATACAAATTAATCTTGACGGGTCTTAAAAGGACACAAAGTCAGACACAGAGTGGAAGTTAAGGTGGGGGTGGAGATGGAGGAGGGGCCTGAATATCATAAAAATATATTGTATGACATTCTAAAGAAGCAATAACAATATATACTTTTTTGAGATAGGGTCTCCTTGTAGCCCCAGCTGGCCTGGAACTCTATGTAGACCAGGCTGGCCTTGATCTCACAGAGATCCATCTGCCTTTGCCTCCTGAGTGCTACAATGCCTGGCCAATAACAATATTTAAAAAATTAACCTCTTAGGCGATAAGGCCCTGCTGTCAAAGACCTGATGTAAGCATGGGAAAGATGTATTGAGACTGCACTTGCAAGTGTACAGTTGGTCTCTGGAACACCAGAGAGTGTTACCAAAGGCCACTAAACCAATAAAGCAAATACAGGTCTCCTTGAGTCAAGCAAAACTCCTCCGTCAGCACCAGCTACACCTCACCTGCCTGGAAATACTGTGCAGCAGAGGCAGCCATATGCCTGTATATAGCAAATCTAATTGGCTAGAAGCTCTCTCCTTGGAGGAATAACCCATGGCTGATGCCACAAGCTTACATCCTCTAGTGGTTAGGAGATGTTATAAGCCACAGTAAGACCCTGTCATATTTTACAGAAAAACGTAATTCATGGATTAACATACCATCCAAACATCTGTGTCTATACCAAAGTAACCTACTATAACAATTAGTACTGTTTACCTATATATCTAATTGCTTGTTCTTCATTAGTAGGATTGAAAGGTTATTCCTGGACAAACTGTCAGCCCATGAAAGGAAACAGCCAGAATTGACCAGAGTCCAAAACGACAGCTCCAGAGAAAGGACAAGACTGTTTTGCTTCTGTCCACCTGTGCCCCTTTTCTAAGCCTAGGGAACAATCTGTGGAAGAGGGGGGTGGTTAGATGTAAGGGCTGCGATTGGGGGAATGTGAAACTACAGCAATATAGACTGGACACTTATTTGATCAACTTGATTTACATACAAGCCCCCAGCTGGAAGGTAGGAGCCTTGGGCTGTGTGGTGTTTGGGCACAAATGCTTGCAAACTGGTTTTACATGAAGGATGCTTGGACTCATAAATTATTACTTATTGTTAAAAAATAAAAAAAAAAATAAAGTAATAAAAAAATTAACCGTTAAAGAAGCCAGTTGGCAGAAAAAGATTAGAAAGTTTTCCCCACCTGGGCTACATAAAACAGAGAGCAGCCCCGACTCTCCACTGGCCATTTCCAAACATGGAGGAGGTGCTATGTAAATGATCCATAACGGGTCATGAGGCTCTGGGCCTAGGGCTTTTCGGGTACATGCTTTTCCTTCGGGGTCACTGCCCTACCTCAGTGCTTTCTGCCTTCTTAATAAACTATTTCTATTTATAACTATGAGTCCTGTTTCAGTAGGTATCCTAGGACTCAGGTCCAGGCCTATAGCATGAACACCTGTGGTACGAGGCAGAAACCCACACAGTGTACCTGCATAGACCCTCCCAACTAAAAACTGGTCAGACTTCAGGTGTGTTCCTTAGCAGCCCGCAGAGATTAAACCTAGAACTGGGGCTTCTGCACTTCAAATTTCCAGGGTGTGCAAAGCAGGGCCCGGATGAGCTAGAAAAGCAGGTGCTAGCCTTCTTAAAATGAGAAAGGTTGGGGGCTGGAGAGATGGCCTAGTGGTTAAGAACGCCAACCGCTCTTGCAGAGGACCCGGGTTCAATCCCCAGCACCCACATGGTGGCCGAGAGCCGTCTGAAACTCCAATTCCAGGAGAGCTCCAGTTCCAGGGGAGTCCGACACCCTCTTCTGACCTCCGCGGCGTTGCACGTCACGGGTGCACAGACTTGCATGCAGACAATACATTCATACACATATGGAAATAAATAAAATAAAAAAAAAATGAGAAAGGTTGAACCTCAGAACTCTTCTCCCAAGTGGTTCTGAAGACAGTGTGCAGGGGGAGTTACTGTACCAGATTTCAATCTCTACTACAAAGCTATAGTTATAAAAACAGCATGGTACTGGCATAAAAATAGACCTGTATGTAGATCAATGGAATAAAATTGAAGACCCAATACGATATTTGTAAAGAGACTGTGTGGAATATGTACAAAATAAGGAGAGGCTTGGTAAGAGAGTTACCTCTTCTCTAATTTGCTTTTTATAGTTATGCACGCAGATTGGTTCAGACTCTCAACATAACTAAATTGGCCCTGAATAGTTACTAAGGTGTGTATCAGCCCAAACTGTTTCACCTAAACCAGCAAACCCCTGTGTCTTATTTTTATTTTGTTGCTATGATAAAATACCCTGAAAAAAGAAGCTCGGGGGGGGGGCTTTATTTGTCTTACTGTTTCAGCTTACAGTCCATTGCTGTGGAGCAGCCACGGCACAAGCTCAAGGCAGCTAGTCACGTCACAGTCACAGTCAAGAGCAGGACACATGAATGCACATATGCTCACTGCTTGTTCTCAGCCTGCTTTCTCCAATCTTTTATAGTTCAAGACCCCCTGCCTAGGGGATGGTGCTGCCCACAGTGGACTGGCTCTTCCTACATTAGTTAACTTAAGGCAGTCCCTCACAGATATGCCTATAGCTTAACCAGTAGATAATGTAGACAGTCACTTATTGAGACATTCTTCCCAGGTGATTCTGGGTTGTGTCTGGTTGACAATTACAGCTAACCATCACACCTTGCCTTTCGCCTCTAGTATAAAGTAACTAGGTGACAAGGGCATACAGGAGGCTGCAAGAAAGCAACCCCAAACTCCAGAATGTGGGGTTCTGCAGGTAAGATCACTGACTGGCCTCTGCTTTAATCCTGGAATCATAAAAAGATTATTCAAATGAGATTTTAAGAATATATCAACCAGATATAATTCATCGACCGGGACTGGATCCTCATCTGGACAATTTTGAAGATACTGGGACAATCCAGGAAGTGGGGGTTAGGTAAGGAAGGATAGGATAAGCATTTATTAATATGAAAGGGTATGAAGTATTAAATTAAAATGTTATAAATTGAAAAATAACATGGTAAAAGTAAATACAAATATTCAAAAGGATAATGATAAGGAACTAAACATTTTTATTTTTGGAAGAAAATCAATATTTATTTCCTTTTTTTATTTGTATTTTTTTCTAAGGTGGATATTTGTTAAATTTGCAATAATGCATTGTTTTTGAAGAGCTACTGGTATTCTCTTGGTTTTAAAAAATCGATTGTAAGCTGGGCGTGGTGGTGCACGCCTTTAATCCTAGCAGTTGGGAGGCAGAGGCAGGCGGATCTCTGTGAGTTCAAGGCCCACCTGGTCTACATAGTGAGCTCCAGGCCAGCTGGGACTAAAGGGAGACCCTGACTCAAAAAGACAAAAAAAAAAAAATCGATTGTAATTTTTGCCATTAGTTTTTTTTTAAAGAATTATTTTTATTTTCTGTGTATGAGCATTTTGCTTGCACGTTTGTAAGTGTACCAAGCATATGCAGTGCCCTCAGAGGCCAGGAGAGTGCACTGGATCTTTTGGAACTGGAGTTACAGGTGGTTGTGAGCAACCATGTGGGTGCTGGGAACTGAAGTAGGCCCATTGTAACAGTAGCACGTGCTCTTACCCACAGAGCCATCTCTTCAGCCATAGTATAAAGGTTTTTTTCTTTTTTTCTTTTTGGTCTTTGTGAGTTCAAGGCTGGCCTTGAACTCACAAAGATCCACCTGCCTCTGCCTCCCAAGTGCTAGGATTAAAGGCGTGTCCCACCATGCTCAGCTTGCTACTGCTTTTTAATAGGACTGAAATCACAGAGAAGAAATGAACATGCTTTTAATTCCAAAGAAGTAAGAGGAAGCTGGTGGTGGTTAGACTTCACGTCCAGAGTAATTGCTCTGCCCCTAGGTTAGGTCACCCCTGTCTCCAGCTCCTAGTGACACCAGTCAGGGATGGCAGAGTACACAAGACTTCAATTTCATAGTAATAAGCTTCTTTTTAAAAAATATTTCATTTATTATTTTTGTTTTATGTGTATGAGTGTATTGGCTACATGTATGTAAGTGCACATGTGTCATTCAATTTCCACAGAGGTCAGAAGAGGGCATCGGATTCCCTAGAACCGGAGTTATGTGTGGTTGTTAGCTGCTATGTGAGTGCTGGGAATTGAACTTGGGTCCTCTGCAGGAACAGCCAGTGCTCTTAACCACTAAGCCATCTCTCCAGCCTCAGTAATAAATTCTTAAAAAAAAAAAAAGGGTTAGGAGCACCGACTGCTCTTGCAGAGGACCTAGGTTCAATCCCCAGCACCCACATGGTGGCTGAGAACCGTCTGTAACTCCAATTCCAGGGGAATCTGACACCCTCTTCTGACCTCCGCAGCATTGCACGACATGGGTGCACAAACCTACATGCAGACCGTACATTCACACACATAAAAATAAATAAAATAAAAAAATTATTTATTATTTTTATTTTATGTGTATGCATGTATTGCCTGTATGTATGTAAGTGCACTCATGTCATGCGATGCCTGTGGAGGTCAGAAGAGAGTGTCAGATCCTCTGGAACTGGAGTTACAGACAGTTGTTAGCTGCCTTTCGGGTGCTGGGAATCTAACCCAGGTCTTCTTCAAGAGCAGCCAGTGTTCTTAATCACTGAGTCATCTCTCCATCCCCAGTAATAAATTTCTTTTTTTTTATAAGTAATAAATTTCTTAATAGGCCCACAGAGCTCACAGCTATAGCTATCAGCCCAGAATACACCAAGTTACCCTCCTCTATCTCTCCATCTAATGTTCAGTTCCCAGCATTTTTCACAGACTCAGGATGAACCAGAGAGCACAGATTGGTGGGGCACAGTCATTTCCCAGAGAGAAAATGCCAGAAGTTTAGGAAAGAGCAGAAGAAGAATAAGCAGGAAGAGAGGGGCGGGGAACAGAACTCCTGCTTCTCCTGGGAAGTTTCAGTTCTAGGGATTAATTTCTGAGCGGCAGTCTAAAACCTCCGAAATGCCAGGGAGTCAATAAATGAGTTCCTGGAGACAGCAGGTGCCACCTGTCCCTTATTAAAAGTGGATTCTAGGGGACCTTCATTGAGAGACTAGAAAAGGACAAGGAAGTCTGGACTGCTGTGTAACAGACAGCTGTTTCATGAAAAGCGACTTTGGTCAGACTCCCAGCAACAGGAAGACTCAAAGAAAGTGTCCATTATGATTACAAAGGTCACATATGGGTTGAACCCCACCCACCCCCAAATCAGCTTTTTTGGTGCACGTGTCTGCTAAGTGTCCTCTTGGCAGGATGGGTTTGGCAGCATGCCTGGGAAGGGCTGGTTGTGTGTGTCACAAAGGGTGGAGCCAAGTTCTGTGGAGCCTGAGCTTGAGGAAGCTTAGCCCAGGTCGGGAAGCTCAGCATCAATGACAGCATCCCACCCAAACCATTGCAAATCCTGAATGATTTAGCAAGTCATCAGACGCTACTTATTGAAATAGGTATTAGTCTGAAATTCCTTAAAGTTAAATGTACTTTACATAGAAATCTTCAATCAAAGTAACCTACCATAACTATTAGTACTGTTTAAATACCTATATATCTAATTGCTTGTGCTTCATTAGTAGGATTGAAAGGTTATTCCTGGAGAAACTGTCAGCCCATGAAAGGAAACAGCCAGAACTGACCAGAGTCCAAAATGACAGCTCTAGAGAAAGTAGACTGTTTTGCTTCTCATCCACCTGTGCCCCTTTTCTAAGCCTAGAGAACAATCTGTGGAAGAGGGGGCGTGGTAGAATGTAAGGGCTGTGATTGGGGTGAATGGTGAAACTACAGCAATATAGTCTGGACACTCATTTGATCAACTTGATTGAACATACAAGCCTCCCCAGGTGGATGGTGGGAGCCTTGGGCTGTGTGGGTTTGGGCACAACTGCTTGCAAATTGGTTTTACATGAAGGATGCTTGTACTCATAAATTATTACTTATTGTTTAAAAATGAAAAAAATAAAGAAGTAATAGAAAAAATGAACAAACTTCTTTGGGTTTCAATGTAGATAAAAAAACCAACAGATATCTGAACCCCCCCCCCCAAGTCCTTCATGGCCAGATTGGGACTGTAAAACAGCCAGCTTCTTTGACTGAGCAATTCTTGGACTCTTGATCTCTCTCCAGTGTGCCACAGCCATTTGGGGGCTCCCTGGACCCATCCTATAAACCAATCTAATAAATCCCATTATATATATATATATAGTATATATGTGTATGTATATATATAGTATATATAATTTTTTTCATATCATTCTGCTCCTCTAGAGAACCCTGACTAATCCATTGACTGTATGATGGTGGGCAAGAAGCAAAACAGTCTACTTTCTCTGGAGCTGTCATTTTGGACTCTGGTCAGTTCTGGCTGTTTCCTTTCATGGGCTGTTTGTCCAGGAATAACCTTTCAATCCTACTAATAAAGCACAAGCAATTAGATATATAGGTATTTAAACAGTACTAATAGTTATGGTAGGTTACTTTGATTGAAGATTTCTATGTAAAGTACATTGAACTTTAAGGAATTTCAGACTAATACCTATTTCAATAAGTAGCATCTGATGACTTGCTAATTGACAACTATGGGTTATATAGTATCACTTAAATATATGAATAGTTTATTAAATATTTTTAAAATTCAAATTATCTTCATTTAAATAGATAGCACAGAATTCATATCATATGAATTATATAGGAATATATGTCATATGAACAAATTTATCTTTTTTAAATTTTATTTATTTTTGTATGTGAATGAATGTACTGTCTGCATGTAGGTTTGTGCACCCGTGTTGTGCAATGCCACGGAGGTCAGAAGAGGGTGTCGGAGTCCCCTGGAACTGGAGTTCTCCTGGAATTGGAGTTACAGATGGTTCTCAGCCGCCTTGTGGGTGCTGGGGATTGAACCCGGGTCCTCTGCAAGAGCAGTCGGTGCTCTTAACCGCTAGGCTATCTCTCCAGCCCTGAACAAATCTATCTTTATCCATCTGCACGTTATTATTAAATTTAACAATTTTCATGAAACTATTAAGTTTGTAATTAAGTTAAAAAAAAAGAAAACTTCATACATTCTCATACAAATTTTATTACAATAATGTGGAACTACCTTTGCCTCCTTTTTTGGTTGCCTATTGGGGAGTTCTTGGTAATTAGAAAATAATGCAGTTGTCCTAGTCTTTAAAGTATCCCAAGGAAGCGAGGTGAGCAAGACAGTAAGCATCCTCAGCTGGGCAGCCATTCAGGCAAGAGTGGTTAAAGGATAGGGTCCATCTCCTCCAATGTGGAAAAGAGGGCAGGAAGTGCACTGTGTGCTTGGTGGGCCTCTCTGTCTCTGTCTCTGTCTCTCTGTCTCTCTTGGTATGTGTGTTCCAGTACTGGGGAATCCAGGACCTTGCACACAAATGAGGCAAATGCCTTCCTCACTCTATTCTAAGAGGTTACTGATTGGTAAGTCTGAAAGAACACTGTATGACCACCTCAACTTGAACACTGAAAACACAGCATTAGTTCAAGAAGCTGTGACAGTTTTCAAAACCAGATGTGGGGCTGAAGGGGAGAAGCAGCACTTGCCAACAAGCACAAGGCCCAGGGTTCAACCTCCAGCTCCCCACCCCCAAATTAAAACCCCAAAGACAAAGAGTTAAGTGTTGGGAGTCTGGACAGCTATTTGGCATCTTCTGATTGTTTTGAGTTCAAGTCCAACAGAGCTCCTGTGCTGGATTTCCTGAATACGGACCAGGAGGTGGGAAACCATCCCAGGAAGGAGGTGAGGGACTGAGGGACCCGGCTGGCAGGAGCTCAGAGCCCAGCACTGTTGTTCTTTGAGCCCCAACACAAAGGCAGCTCCAGTTCCTCTGTCAGGGGACCGAACATCCAGCCCCACGGTCGGTTTGCTGCTGTGGTGCTGGCTCCATCGCTTCCCTCAGAGGCCTCCCCGGAAGACCTTTCCAGGCCTTGGTGCTTGACTACAATGCATTAAGACTCATCCAGGCTTTCTCATCAGCATTTACATGGAACATAAGAGTCCTGAGGGGAAACTTCTTTCGGAAGTTCATGCTAGGTACGTACCTCATCTCCATGCATATTTGCCACGTATTTGAATTCTGGAATCCCAACTCTGTGCTCCTTTGGAGACTGTCCCACAACGAGAACCCACAGGTTTCTACCTTTACAGGGAGCAAAGAGAAAAAATAAATCATCTCATAAAATGACAAATGAGCCGTGAGAGAAAGGACAGGACACAAGGACGCTGCTCCTTCGTCCTGACTCCTTATAATTTCATGGTGACTTAAGTTCCTATGACTAACATTTCCGTGCTTAAAATGCTCTTCATTTATTGCCAGAATTAAAGGAGACTAAATTTAATACAAACATTTATTATTCTAGAATGTGATTTAAAAGAACTGGACAAATATGAGGCCACATTGATATCATTTTTCCAATACGTTTATATACTGTGCTCTAAGATCTGGGGCGTTAATGCAACGATCTTGCTAAAACACACAATTACACAAAGTGAAATTATAGTTGATGGTTGACTGGAAAGGTGCCATAACTTACAGGGCAAAGAAAGCTAAAACAGCAGCAGCAACAAAACTTGTAATTCAAGAGGGAGATTGTTTCTAAAATAAGAAGTCCGGTCTGTATTCAAGTGCTGATTTGACATGGCCCCTGGCTGTGCACTTCATGAGTCTCTGTCTCTGTCTTTCTCTCTCTCTTGGTGTGTGTGTTCCAGTGCTGGGGATCTAATCCAGGACCTTGTACACAAATGAGGCAAATGCCTTCCTTCACTCTTTCCTTGGTGTTTTTGAGCCCAGGCTGGCCTCAGACTCCTAAGTTTTCTGCCGAAGTCTCCCAAGGGCCAGGATTGAAGACATGCATCACCACGGGCCTGGCTCTGGCTGTGTTCTTTGATGCTATGGAGTTCTGTCAGGTAAGCCAAAAGCCACAGACCATCCAGACAATGCCAAAGAAAGCTTATACATCTCCTTTCTGCCATGGACTGTGATTTGGGCAAGGAAGGGCAGAAACAAGATCAAAGGATATGCGTGGGGCAGACATTACAGCTGGTACTTTGCTTCATGTAGTCCCAAGTACTCTGTTGTCATGAGTCACCAAGATGTATTATTTGTTAAATGGGACAAGTGAGAAACTATTAGGCAAACTCCTATGATTACACAGCCATTAATCAACTTTTACAAATGAGAAAATATTACAAAAACCGCTATGATCGCACAGCTGGTAAGAATTGAATCCTGAGCTATTTGACTTCAATTCTAGTGCTCCCCCAACTAACAAAAACAACTCATCTTTCAATCGGATTAATTTCCAAACCAGTGGAAAAAAAATTAAGAAATCAAGCCAGGCATGGTGGTACATACCTATAATCCCAGCATTGTGGCATCTGAGGAAAGAGGACTGACATGAGTTCAAGGCCAGCCCGAGGTACGTGGGCAGGTACCAGGCAGGTCAGGGCTATACAGCAAGGCTCTGTTTCAGCCCTTTATTCCTCTAATAAACCCAAAGTAAGAAGTCCCTTTCGATTTTAAAATTGCCTGGGCCTTTTACTATAGTTAACATCAGAGACCGAGGTATGTTTGACATGTGTTATGTGTACACAAAATTCACATATTTGTGATAACTAAGCTATATGTGGAACTTAAGAGCCCAGGGAAGGAGTTTAACATCAACAAATGGGCTAATATTGAGCAGTTGTCTTTAGAGTTTCAGATCTAGTTCCTTAAGTGAGGGACCCTAGAGGCTGGGAGTACTTGTTGCCACGAGAGGCAAGGATACATTGGATTTCTCTTTTTCAGCATTTCCCCAATTGCAACAATGTCTTAGGAAAAAAATCTTTCATGACAGAATGATGCTTTAAACTTAGTAACTGCAGGAATTCTCAGAAAATATCTACAACATGCAATTTGGCTGATTGATATCCCCTGTTCTGTGCATAATTCTCACCCATTCACCAACTCATTCATTCATTCATTCATCTAGTTATTGAATACTACTATATCCAGTCACCCGCCCTGAATCAGACTGTACAAGTGAGTCTTGCTCCATGTCGGCTGTTTGTTGGGGGGGGGGTGGAGAAAGGCTGCAGGGAATTGAATCCAAAATGCTAAGCAGATGTTCTTCAGCTAAGCTGCACCTTCAGCCCTTGAAGTCCTGATCTAGTGAAGAAAAGCAACATGAAAACATACAATCACACAATGAGACATACATAACAATGGAAACGTGTGTAAACACTGTTGTGTGTGTAGAGCCAAAGAAGGAATGTTTACCCCTTTCTCAAAAGGAAATTACGACACACTCTATAGAGGCAGATGTTCAAACACGATGCTTCTGAATAGGATTCTGGAGATTTTTGAGTTTGCCATGTGGAGATGAATATCTCATTTGGTCATGCCCCCTCCTGAAGCATTTAATTAAGCAGCAGCCCTCCATTTCTCAATGGTACCCACTCTCTGGTTGTCTGGAACTCTAATCCTACAAAGTTAACAATTTTTATGAGAAACAAAGAACTTTATTTATTTATTTTAAAATATTTTATTTATTTTTATGTGTATGAGTGTATTGCCTACATGTATGTAAGTGTGCCTGTGTCATGCAATGCTTTCAGAGGACATAAGAGGTCATGGATTCCCTGGAACTGGAGTTACAGATGGTTGTCAGCTGCCATGTAGGTGCTGGGACTCAAACCTGGGTCCTCTGCCAAAGCAGCCAGTGCTCTTAACTGCTGAGCCATCTCTCCAGCCCCACAAAAAGCTTTTTATGAGTGAGCTGTTAAACAAATATGGTTTAATTCTGGGGAATTATTTTATTGCAATTATTAATGTTTTTGAAACTTAGGTAATCATAGATTTGTACTGACTGTGGTCCTGTTTCTCATAGGTAAGGGAAAAGTTCAGTATCATTTCAACATCATATTTATCAGCTTTTATTCATAATTCAGAATCCACAATAGCTGTCCTATTACATAAAGGAGAGTGAATGACAAAACCTTACTTGATAGGGACATCCGATATTATTTAGCTTAGCGGACAGAGGAAATTAAACCGAGCAAACCTAAGTGAAGAAGTACTTTGGTGGTAACCCGATCCCACTTTTAGCGTGGATGACCTCTAAATGAACTGCAAGATGACAAACTGACCTTGAGCGACTTCAATGGCCCTGCTGTCTGAGAATGAAAATCAACCAGTCTCCTGTAGAATGCATAATCCTTCTGGAATGAAGGTCCCCTGAAAGGGCTATAACCACCCTCTCTACCAACACTGGCCTTCTGGCCAAACCCCAGTAAGCACACAAAAGACGTACCACTTACTTTTAACCATATAATCACCCATGTAAGAGTCATTTAAGCAAGATTTTTCTTTTTCTAGTAAGGTTGGAAATACTAATCTTATTCTCCAAAGTCTGACTAATATCGGGTATACTCAAGAGTCCCGAAGTGGGGCAGGCAAGGTGGCCCATGAAGAAAAGTGCTTGCTGTGCAAGCCTGACCCGAGTTCAATCTCTGAAACCCATAGCAGAAGGAGAGGACCAACTCATTCTCTTTACTACAAAGTAAATAAAATCTGGATTCAAGATATTTCAGTATGTGATTTACTAACCCAGGTTTGACACATCCTGGGGTTGTGACATGTGTTTTCAACTGGGTTTGCTTGGAGAATCACGAAAAGATTTGCAGTTTAGAAGCAGTCATTAAAATCTAGAAGACAACCTGGGGAGGTGGCTCTGCAAGTAAAGGTACCTGACACTAAGACTGAAGCAGAGTTCAATCCCCAGAACCCGCAGTGGAAGGAGAGAACTGACTCCTGAAGTTGTCCTCTGACCCCGCGTGTGTTCCAAGGCACCCGGGTGCCCTCACACACACATCAAACACAAATAATAATTTTTTGTTTTGTTTTTGAGACAGGGTCTCCCTGTAGCCTCAGCTGGCCTGGAACTCACTATGTAGCCCCGCTGGCCTTGATCCCACTGAGATCGGCCTGCTTTTGCCTCCTGAGTGCTGGGAAAAAAACATGTGTGCTGCCATGCCCAGAAAAGAAATAAAACTAAAAATCTAGGAAACAAGAAAACAAATTAATGCTAGAGTTCTGCAGGAGTTCAGGAGGAAATAGGAGAGCTTACAAAAGTAAAAGCTTTAACAGATCAAAATGAGAAAGATGTCATTCCCACATCAGAATCATAAGCAATCCCTGGGAAAACAAAGACAGCTGGGAGACCCTTAGATGAAGACTGAGCGGGTGAGTGTCCAGACAGAGCTGGGAGACCCTTAGATGAAGACTGAGCTGGTGCATGTCCAGACAGAGCTGGGAGACCCTTAGATGAAGACTGAGCTGGTGAGTGTCCAGACAGAGCTGGGAGACCCTTAGATGAAGACTGAGCTGGTGCATGTCCAGACAGAGCTGGGAGACCCTTAGATGAAGACTGAGCTGGTGAGTGTCCAGACAGAGCTGGGAGACCCTTAGATGAAGACTGAGCTGGTGAGTGTCCAGACAGAGCTGGGAGACCCTTAGAGAAGACTGAGCTGGTGAGATTCCAGACAGAGCTGGGAGACCCTTAGATGAAGACTGAGCTGGTGCATGTCCAGACAGAGCTGGGAGACCCTTAGATGAAGACTGAGCTGGTGAGTGTCCTAGACAGAGCTGGAGAGACCCTTAGATGAAGACTGAGCTGGTGCAGTGTCCAGACAGAGCTGGGAGACCTTAGATGAAGACTGAGCTGGTGAGTGTCCAGACAGAGCTGGGAGACCCTTAGATGAAGACTGAGCTGGTGAGTGTCTAGACAGAGCTGGGAGACCCTTAGATGAAGACTGAGCTGGTGAGTGTCCAGACAGAGCTGGGACCCTTAGATGAGACTGCTGTCATGCAGCGAGCTGGGAGAAGATGAAGCTGAGCTGGTGAGTGTCCAGACAGAGCTGGAGAGACTCTTAGATGAAGACTGAGCTGGTGAGTGTCCAGACAGAGCTGGGAGACCCTTAGATGAAGACTGAGCTGGTGAGTGTCCAGACAGAGCTGGGAGACCCTTAGATGAAGACTGAGCTGGTGAGTGTCCAGACAGAGCTGGGAGACCCTTAGATGAAGACTGAGCTGGTGCATGTCCAGACAGAGCTGGGAGACCCTTAGATGAAGACTGAGCTGGTGCATGTCCAGACAGAGCTGGGAGACCCTTAGATGAAGACTGAGCTGGTACATGTCCAGACAGAGCTGGGAGATCCTTAGATGAAGCAGTCTCATTGTTCATGCGACCATGTACATGTGTCTAGGATTAAAAAAACAAGATTTATGTGGGGCTGGAGAGATGGCTCAGCAGTCAAGAGCACTGACTGCTATCGCAGAAGACCTGGGTATAATTCCCGTGGCAGCTAACAACCATCTGCAACTCCAGTTCCAGGGGATCTGATGCCTTTTTTTGATCTCGGGCATTGCACTACATGAGTGCACTTATACACACACATGAGTCCATTTATACACACACATGAGTCCACTTATACACACACATGCAGGCAATACACTCATACACATAAAAAAATAAAAATAAAATAAATAAAATTTAAAAAGTTTTTTTTTTTATTATTTTTTGGTGTGCACAGCCTTTAATGCCAGCACTTGGGAGGCAGAGGCAGGCAGATTTCTGTGGGTTCAAGGGCAGCCTGGTCTAGAAAGTGAGTTTCAGGCCAACTGGAGCTATAGGAAGATCTTGTCTCAAAAGACAAAAAAAAACAAAAACAAAAAAAAAAAAAAAACTTCCGTACTTTTTAACATAGCTGTGAAATGTCTTACTACTATATATAGTATATGAGCATACTACCATTTATTCAACCAATTTTTCATTGTTAGATGTCCAATAATAAGTAATTGTATGCAACAGTGACATGTCCATGACATGTCCAGATTTTATAACATTGAAATATTTTGTAATATGGAAACATCGGAATGCAAAATTGTATAACATCCAACCATGTTAAAAAAAACTATTCATTAAAAACCTATAGCCCCAGAGCATATAAGGCCTTCATTTAATTTAGTTTTAATATATATATATATATATATATATAATATATATAATATATTTTTTTTTTTTTTTTGGTATTTTTGAGACAGGGTCTCCCTGTAGCTCCAGCTGTCCTGGAACTCACTATGTAGACCAGGCTGGCCTTGAACTCACAGAGATCCACCTGCCTCTGCCTCCAAGTGCTAGGATTAAGGGTGTGTGCCACCATGCCTAGCAAAAATATTTTATTTAATGTTTTTATTTTATGTGTATGAGTGTATTACCTCATGTGTGTAAGTGCACCTGTGTTGTGCAAGCCCACAGTGTCAGAAGAAGGCACAGATACCCTGAAACTAAGAGTTATAGATGGTTGTTAGCCTCCATGTGGGTGCTGGGACTTGAACCCAGGTCCTTTGCAAGAGCAGACAGTTTCTCTTAGCCACTGAGCCATCTCTCCAGCCCTAATTTAGTCTCTATAAGCTTAATGTCAAACAATGGACTAACCGATAAAGGGGTTAAGTAATTTCTTTTCACTTTTCCATTTTCCCAAGTTTTAATGAAATAAAAAGAACAACCAAAATACGAACATCTTAGCATTTGTTAAGGCCAGATTTTATGTGCCAGGCGCCATGCTAACTAATGAATACTTTATGCAATTTGATCCTTGCAGCCTCTGGTGGGTGATATCCATAATTGATAGCTGAGGAAACCAAGTTAAATGGCAGAACCATGGTTCAAACCCAGACCTTTCTGATTTCCAAACAGGTGTTCTTTGACAGAACCAGGCTGCCTCAATCTTCCTAAAAGTATTAGTCAGCTGTATCCTGAGGAAGAGTTCCCAGGAAGCTAGGGTCGTGTTACTATGGTTTGCACTGGAGCAGGAGTCTGCTTGCAATCTGGCTATGACTGATCCGGCAGGAGTCTGCTTGCAATCTGGCTATGACTGATCCGGAGAAGACAGATGAACCAAAGGCTGCCTTCTAGGGAATTCTAGACTAAGTACACAAGTAACAACACATTCAATACTTCTTTCAGGGGACATGCCCACAGAGAAGCAGAGGTTTTGGGTGGCCCTGCCATGGGGCAGAGCTGCAGTCCAGTTTGTCAGGAGTCTTGTCAAATATATGTTCTGACACACACACAGCTCTGATGCCCAGTATACTTAATCTGCTTGTGTTTCATCAGATTTCCACATTCCTCTCTGTGTCCTTACAAGCACCCTCTGACCCACATGAGAACACTCACTCTGTACAGATTTCAGCCTCCTCAAGATCAAGATCAGAGGGAGTAATAATAGCCCCACTGGGAGGGCTGACGTAAGAAAGCCCGGGGTGGTTTATGCACTGTTTTTCAGTTCCTCTTACCTTTTTAAAGAATGATCTTGGATGTGACATCAAGCCTTCAATTTCTCTTATGCACAATCGCAATACCAACAAGCTCAGAAGCTCATTTAAATGACGGTGAGGACAGGAGACCTGACCAGCATACACTGCCTAAGTCAGTGTAATCTCTGTCTTTAACTCAGTCTCCAGAGTTCACAGACCTTCTGTCTGTAAAGTAAGGGAACAAACCCTCCCCCCCCCCCAAAAAAAAAAAAAAAAAAAAAAAAAAAAGGCAAAATTAACCACTATCCCCCACCACGCACAAACCAAGCAGATGACAAAACAGGGAAAACTTGTGGAGAAAATGTCCAGACCTGCTGGGCCTGCTCAGTGTCGTTCACAGCTGAAAGCGCCGTGCACTGTCCATTCACTTAGCTCTAATCACCGCAGGAGTTGGTGTTAGTACTAGCCTTCCACACCCAGACCTCGTAAGGCATTCTCAAAGTGTGGTCCCAGGACAGCGCCAGATGTCACCTGTGAACTGGTCCCACCAGGTATGCCGAGGGCAACTCTGGGGATGTTTTAAATAAGCTCTCCAGGTGACTGCCGTGCACACAGAGGTTAGACAGCCACTGCGCAAGAGTCTGATCAGTGTCTTTGCTCCATTCTTAACTGCTGTGCTACTCTGCTAGTCACTAAGACGGAAAGTACATATCAAAACAAAAATCAAATGAAAAAACAAAACCTCCAATGAACATGAGCCTCTGAACTAAGCTTGCTGTACACCCACTTCTGCTATGAAGACTTTCCTCTTTCTGGGAAGAACTGGAAACAAGTTTGGGGGTAGGGATGAAGATAAGGGGCTCACTGAGGGTGGTTTGAGAGGTTACAGATATTACAGATCTTTTCTGGCTCTGTTTGATAAGTGTAACGTCCCCAGGTTCCTCTCCACTTGGCACCCAGAGGCAGCCTTAGTGATCTGTGTGTTCCTAGGCTGTGGAATGCGGGTGGCTGTGCTTCCTGGGTCTGTTGATCTCATCCCCATTTGCCCAACAGAAATGTCCTTCAAATACTCTGGTTCACACATATCTCTCTTTTGAGCACACACACACACACACACACACACACAACACACGTATGCATGAGAGAGAGAGAGAGAGAGAGAGAGAGAGAGAGAGAGAGAAAGAGAGATCTTCAGCAAGGTGAGTAGAGGATACCCTAAAACAGTCACTGGCAACAGCATCAGCAACCGGCAGGAACACAAGCCTGCCTGGCCTTAAGGAGTCAGGAACTGAACAGCAAAGACGTCAGCTAAACTACAGATACGAGACCAAGCCAGAAGTGGCAGCCTTGATGAAGTAAATGCTGCTCCAGAGGAGACCAGACCTATTGTAAACCCTGGCATGAACTTAAAAATAATAAGGGGGGCTGGAGAGATAGCCTAGCGTTAAGAGCGCTGACCACTCTTTGCAGAGGACCCAGGTTTGATCCCAGCACCCACATGGCAGCTGAGAACCGTCTGCTAAACTCCAATTCCAGGAGAACTCCAATTCCAGGGGAATACCGACACCCTCTTCTGACCTCCGCGGCATTGCACGACATGGGTGCACAGACCTATTATCAGACAAAGGCATTCATACACATAAAAATAAAAAAATTTAATAAATAAATAAATAAATAAATAAAAATCAGATACATGTTTATCATGCAAACAGCCATCCTGTACAAAGGCTTCACTTTTATCTTTTATTCACTCGACAAATATTTATAGATATCTGCTTGGATTAACATTTTGTCAGCTGAAACAAATGCAAGTTACTAATTCTATTGTTCTGCGATACACTAATTTTCTATTTCTGACATCACATCCATCCTTTGATAAAATGAAATCCACAGGAAGCATGGTGTTTGTAATCTGTGACTTGGGGGTTTCATATATGACTGGATCACATGTGCCAATTGCTTTTACTGCCATGGCTCCCTTGACAGGAAGATAGAGCACATGCCCTTCAGCATCACACTGGGCTGTTAGGCTCTGCTCCATTCCTGCCTTGGGTGAACACCTCCATCCCACATGCCAAAGAGCCAACTACTAGCTTTAAAATATGCTGTTTCTTCTGCAGAGACAGTCCTTGTCCCACCTGACAGTGACTAGATTCTACTTGCTCAAGTAAAACTCCTTTGTGCCTGACTGTCCTTCCCAGTCAACATCATCCATCCATCCATCCATCCAATCCATCCATCCATCCATCCTTCTTTCTTTGCTTTTTCTCTCTTGCTTTTTCCTCATCCCTCTTTTTGGGGGTGAGCTTTTTGAGACAGGATCTCCCTGTAGCCCTAGCTGGCCTGGAACTATGTAGACCAGGCCGGCTTCAAACTCAGAGAGCTCCACCTGCCTCTGCCTCCTGAGTGGTATGATTAAAGGTGTGCGCCACCACTTCTTGTGTTTCCTCCTCCCTCTTTACCTTTGTCTTTTTAAATACTTTACTATTTATTTATTTAGTTATTTATTTATTTTTAATTTTATGTGCATGAATGTATTGCTTTGCTTGTATATAAGCATGACTGTGTTGTGCAATGAGAGCATCAGATCCTCCTGGAACTGGAAATTAGCAACAGTTGTTAGCTGCCATTGTGGGTGTTGGGAATCAACCAGGGTCCTCTGCAAGAGTACCCAGTGCTCTTTAACCACTGAGGCATCCTCCAGCCCCCAGTTTTTTTTTTTTTTTTTTTTTTTTTTTTTTGGCCTTTTCGAGGGAAGGGTCTCCCTTGTAGCCCCAGCTGTCCTGGAATTCACTCTGTAGACCAGGCTGGCCTTGAACTCACAAAGATCCACCTGCCTCTGCCTCCCGAGTGCTAGGATTAAAAGGTGTGCACCACCACGCCCGGCAGCCCCCAGTTTTGTATTTTGTTTTTTGGACTTTTTGAGACAGAATCTCCTTTTAGTCCCTGCTGGCCTGGAGCTCACTATGTAGACCAGGCTGGCCTTGAATTCATAGAGATCACACCTGCCTCTGCCTCCAAAGTGCTGGGATTAAAGGTGTGCACCACTACACCTGGCACCAGTTTTGTATTTTTGAAAAGAGAGTCTCCCCATATGATTTGGCTAGCCTGGAGCTTGCTATGTAAGCCAGACTGGGGTTGAACTTGTGGCAATCTTGCCTCTGACTCCCCGCAAGCACTGGGATCACAGGCAACGTGCCACCACACCTGGCCTCCAACATCTTTCTTACTTTTCTCTTACTCGCCCCACCCGTTGCCGACCAGATTACTCTCCCCTTCGAACTACTGTAGTACCTCTGCAACTGCTCCCTGCACCCACTGGAAGCACAGAGTTCCCGTAGGCAGAGGCTATATTTCTCTGTGCTTACAGAATTTCGCATAGTCCTGGTACATACATGGTAGAGGATCAATAAATATCTGCCGAATAAATGGATGAGTGACTAGATTAACAAACAAATCAAAGTTGGAGCTGAGGTTATCCCTGGTCCAGAGATTAGATGGAGGTCCCCCCCACCAGTATTGATGGAACAAGCCTGCCAAGTGCCTTCTGGGGTGGGTTTTGGAAAGAAGTCACTTTTCTAGATTAATTCCTGAATACAAGGACCTTCCTGGATTACTTCCATATAAGAGAGTGCCAAAGTGCAAACCAAACACCGTCTTCATGTTGGAGTCCTCAGTGCAGCCTGAAGGGCACGGGCTTTCATGTGCTCACACACCTTTCCTCCTAGTGTTTTGATACTGTGCCTAAGAGGCAGGGGTCACAGGCTTCATTTCATTTCTTCCTGAATCAGGTCAATGGGGAATTTGGAGGTTTTAATTCCTGAATGAATGATGTTTCTTATGATTTATTTTTAATTTTTCTGATTACTTACTTCTAGTGTTACTTGCATGTGGTAGTTTTGATTGTGTTACAGGAAGTGTCTCACATGTGTGCAGTGCCTGCAGATACCGGAAGTGGGCGGGATCCTCTGGAATGTAAAGTTCCGGATGAGTGTGGAGAACAGAACCCAGCCAGTGCTCTTAACTGCTGAGCAACTTCTCCAGCACTTTATTTATTTATTTATTTATTTATTTATTAATTTAATTTATTTATCTAATTTATTATATTTTTGTCTTTTCGAGGCAAGGTCTCCTGTAGCCCAGCTGTCCTGGAACTCACTCTGTAGACCAGGCTGGCCTGACTCAACAAAGATTTATTTTATTTTTTATTAAGTGCTGGGGATCAAACCCCAGGTCCTTGTGTATGCTATGCAAGCACACCACTCTCCAGCCTGGCAAGTCCATTTTTTAATTGAAAAAAGGAAAAGAAACCATCTGAAGATGAGTAAGATTGGGGTATGTTTCCTTTTTTTGGTTTCAAATGGTCAAGTTTCCAGAAAAAAAACCCAGAAGAGATTGTCTCATTAATCACCAACCATCGACCAAACAGGAAGATCTGGACAAGTCCTCTGTCCACGTCCTCTTGCAACCCTACACAGTCTCTACACGTCCCACTCCATTTGTCTTCTTCTTCTAGATACTAAAAATGGCAATTTACGAAAGTAAGACGTTTTCAAAATGAAGTTTTCAAAACTAGACATACCCGTCATGTCCCAACAGAGTAATTTCTGTTTTCATATAGAGACAGGAAACTTGATTTTAAATCCCCAAAGCTGAAACTCTCTAGTGGCCTCGTACTATAAACAGCTTCAGCTTCCCTTTTTGGTCCCTTGGGGAAAGAGCATTTAATTAATCAGACGGTCATTCTAGAAGGGCAGTTGCTGATCATAGGAAGTGGAGTGTTATCCTGAAGCACAAACAAGTACTTAGAGAATTCTTAGATGTTCTTTAAAATGTCTTGATGGTGGGGGTTGAACCCAGGGTTGCACGCATGCTCAGCACACGCTCTGCTGCTGAGCCGCACCTCTAGCCCCCTGAATGATATTTTAAAAGATGCAGTAATCATCACCAGCAGTGACATGCATTGTCATTTGGGATTTCCCTTTTATACAGAAGAGACATTCTGGTTCAGTGGCAACGTCTGGTCAGGTTAGTGCCAGGAGGTGCTGACCAAAAGGCCCCAAAGACAGGACATAAGAAGAGCAAGTAGGGGGACACAGGCCCTGAGACAGGATGTATAGATAATGATGTCGACTGATTGGTGGTCAAGATCTAAAGAGAGTGGTGCTGCTCACTCTGCCAGCTCAAGGCTCCAAAAACAGGATGTGAGGATGAGAGTAGACATTAGCTAGATCACATCAAAGCAACTTTAGAGACTTCCTCAGCCAGGGACCATGTGCACAGTGCTGGTACCTTTTCCGCAGTGAACTTTGCAACTTTAGGGCTGTTTAAGCCCTCTCACATATTCCTGCATACTATATATCTACTTATGTAACAGACTGAATTCTGGGTAAAATGGGCTCTGAGAAAGACACACCCTTTTTTAGAGTGCCGACCCTTGGGGAGGAAGAGAGCCAGGGATAACAGACAGAAGAGACGCCGTGTGCCCCACCTCAGGGGGCCAGGCCACTGCTGCTCAGCTTGACTCTCTTTTCTAAAGAGTGCATCATTTCTTCTTTCCTAACTCTGATTAAGCTCTCAACTGCCTGACTTATTACTGTGGTGCATCTGAATTCTTCTCTTTGGGGAGCAGAGCCAAGGTCAGAGACTGCTATTGAGATTGAGAGCAGAGGAAACCGGGCAGTGAGACTGCGGGCCTTCTTGCTTCAAGTAAACTAAAAAAAAAATTAAATGTACTTGAATTGGTGAGTGTGTGTGTGTGTGTGTGTGTGCACACGCAGGTCAGAGGACAACTTTTTTGTCCAGTACCGTCCTTCCACCTTTACATGGGTTCTGGGAGTTAATTTAGGTCACCGGGCTTGAGGGACAAGCTCTCTCCTGGCTGAGCCATCTCACCTCTAGTGTGTTCCTATTCCTACAAGTGCCTATAGATGCATGGCTGTGATTTAGGATTAGTTTAATTTTGAGCCTTTAACAAACTCTATGCCCCTAAAGTTGAGGTCTGCTTATCTGTATTGCTATTTATTTCTTCCATAAGAATTCATCTTTTTGTGGCAGGGGAAATGGCAATTATTACTTATTTGTTAGTTTTCTCAGAGGCCATCCTGGGAAAGAGAGATTACTCTTAGGCTCCTCCTTCTCACTCTAATGAAAAGGAAGCTGGAGTCCAGAATGAAAGATGCCCAGCTCCCACCAGCATGAGAAGGCTTGAAGTTGCCCAAAAGACCAAGCTTTAGCTGTGGGTGGTAGTGCACACCTTTAATCTCAGCAACAGGGAGACAAGTGGATCTCTGTGAGTTCAGGGCCAGCCTGATCTACATAGTGACTTCCAGACAAGCTAGGACTATATAGTAAGGCCCTATCTCAAAGAAACCAAACAAAATGAAAGGAAGCAAAGCAAAAAACAAGAAAAAGACCAAGTTTGACCTAGGCCTGAGACATCTGATGGTTTAACAAGGGCGAACTTTTCACAAGTGTCATTATTCTGGCTTCTGTTGTTTGCATTCTGGGGATGGATCAAGGCCTTGACCCTTCCATCTCATTATGTAGCCCAGACTGGTCTGGAGCTTGGGATCCTCATGCCCACCCCCACCAGCGCTAGAGTCACAGGTATCAAACATCATGCCCAGCACCACTCTAACTTTCAGATTTCCAAATGGATCAAATGCTTGGTAAGGACATCAAAACCCCTATTTGCGTTTTGAGCTCTCTGCTCTTACACAGCATTCTCCCTCTCTTAGGTGATAGGCAGTTACGTACAGAACGAAGTGCAATGATCCTACACTGAACTGTAGCATCTAGAACCTGCCCTGTCACTTGCTAGCCCTGTATATTGGACAAGGTGCTTTATCTCTGAGTGCATCACTTTTCTCATCTGTGCTATGGGATTAAGAGTACCTCATGGGGGTGTTTTTGTTTTTTTTTCCAGTCTTTTGGAGACAGGGTCTCCCTGCAGTCCCAACTGGGACCGAACTCACTTTGTAGATCTAGACCAGGCTGGCCTTGAAACTCACAGAGATCTGCCTGCCTCTGGTCTCCTGGTGCTGGGATTAAAGGTGTGAGCCAACCACACCTGGTGGGGAGTGTGTTATTTTATTTGATCCTCCCAATCTTTAAAAATACCACCGGTGGGGCTGGAGAGATAGCCTAGCGGTTAGAGTGCCTACTGCTCTTAAGAGGACCTGGGTTCGATCCCCAGCACCACACATGGTGGCTGAGAACGCTTCTGAAACCTCCAATTCCAGGAGAACTCCCAGTTCCAGGGGAATCTGATGCCCTCTTCTGACATCCGTGGTATTGACATTGCATGACATGGTACACAAACCTACATGCAGACAGTACATTCATACACAATAAAAAAATATACCACCGGTGACCAGGGGAGGTTAGCTCAGTGATGGAGTGTTTCCCTAGTGTGATCAAGGCTCTTGGTTTGATCTCCAGCACTGGAAAACAACAGCTACAACTACAATTCAGGCACCAGAACCATAATAATCATGTATTGGTTGGAGGACAGACCACTGACCTTCCAGATAATGTAGCATTAGAGCAATATTTAAAATATGAACAGTGTTCAAAACATATGGATAGAGACCTAGGCTAACAGTCACAGAGAGGTATGTTCCAGAAAATCTGCAAGTCAGTTTGGATAGACCAACACTCACTGAAGTGCACAAAAAGAAAATGGAGCATGCATTAGAAAGGGGAAGGCACTATATTGAAAGAACATGCTTTTCCAAATGCCTCAACACAAAAGCTGCCACAAAAGCTCACACCACCAGGCATTGGATGAATTTACATTTTAAATCCAAGAACTGAGTATCAGTCAGAATTCCCAGGGCATGATGCCAGAGGGCAATGCCCAGCCTGGAAGTGGCACACATACTACCGTGAGGGCAGGACAGAAAGCCAAGTCACCTCTGCTAGCTGGGTGGGATCATTAGCCATAAAGACATCTTTCACAATATTTTTTCACATGGCCTGCTTCCAAAGTAACCAAGGTCACCACACAGATTTTAAATATCTCATGCTAACAAGGTTGGAAGGCATGCTCAGAATGTGCAGTCTGGCTGCTATGGAGATACTCGAAGGTACCATTGAACAGGGCAAGCCACAGGTTTGTCAACAAGGAACTGGCTCATTAGGAATCAATCAGTGACAGAAAACTAGTTCAATGTGAATTACTTATTGACACAGGGCAAAGAGATTGTCACAGATTATGAGACTAAAAAGACATATACTGCATGTAGTACTGAGCCTTGATTCAATTCTGGGAGAAAAAAGTTACAAAATGCATGTGGTTGGAACTGTTGAAAACTTTAATAATGCAGTATGATCTTTGATATTACTGAATTATACTTATTTTAATACTGTATTTATTTTTATGTGTATGAGTATATTACCTCATTTGTGTAAGTTCGCCCATGTAGTGCAGGAGGCAGAGGTGGATCTCTGTGAGTTCAAGGTCAGCTTGTTCTACATAGTGAGTGCAGCTGGGACTAAAAGAGACCGCTCCCTATCTCAAAAAGACCAAAAAAAAAAAAAAAGCCAACTGGAAATGATGATTGACTGTATCATTCCAAGTATATAGGATATTCTGGCAAAGTTATGGAGACAGTACAAAGATCTGTGGTTCTCACAGGTTAGGGAAGACAGACATGAAAAGGTGGCCCACAGGATCTTGGGTAGTAAAAGCACTCTGTACAATACAGTGATGGTGGAATCGTGTCATCATGATTCCTAACCTACTGACTGTGTGACAGTGAGTGACTTGGCAGAGTGCAGAGCACTCAGAGTGAAGCCTAATGGAACCCTTGGACTTGGCTGATCATTGTGTATCTATGAAGGTTCATCGATTGAAATGAACTGAATTCTGAGGGGGACGTGACGATGGGGAGGCCGTACAAGGAATCAGAGGTATGGGAATTCTTGCTACCTTCTTCTCAATCTTTTAAAAAATATGTTGTTTATTATTTTTTATTTTATGTGTTTGAGTTTTGCCTGCATGTGTCATTCAATGCCCCCTTGGAGTTAGGGATGGTTGTTAGCTGCCCTGTGGGTGCTGGGATTGAAACCTCATCCTCTGCAAAATAGACAGAGCTCTTAACCACTGAGCCATCTCCAGCCCCCTTCCTCTCAATCTTGCTGTGAACTTAACACCGCTCTAAATAAAGTCTTAACAAAAAAGCTGTTGGAGACAAGAATATTTAAGAGCAGTAGAAGAAATTCTGCCTTAGTCCACTGATTTCTTGCAAAGATGAGAAGCAGGGTCAAGAGAAGCCAGGGTTGTTTGAAAGGAGAAGCCAGAGGAAGCCAGAATACAGACCCTGAAGTGAAAAATAATGCACAGGCTGTCTTCCTGATGAAAAGACAAAATGGTATTAGAAAAGAGGTAAGGAAAAAGAGGTGTTATCCATCTGAAACAATTGAATTCATTAACTTTATCAAGTCTCCACATATTTTTGGACAGAAAATCATGGATAACAATAAGAATGTTAACTAAAGGATGGACATTTAAATTTTTTACTGCAAACAGAAAAGGGAAAAAATATTTTTGACACTATGTGATTTGGTATGATAATTTATATTATTATGGGTTATTCAGTCATCTAAATTTTTCAAAAGGCCAAATAAGCTAATATAAGAATAAAGAAGCAGAGCTAGAGAGATGGCTTGGAGGTTAAGAGCATTGGCTGCTCTTGCAGAGGACCCTTGGTTGGTTCTCACCCATATGGTGGCTAACAAATCCTCTGTAATAGCTCCAGGAGGAATCATTGCCCTCTTCTGGCTTTCGTAGGCATTGCACTCACATGGTGCANGAGGGAGGGAGTGAGGGAGAGAGAGAGAGAGGGAGAGAGGGTTTTGTATTATCATGCTTCCCGATGGGCTTCTATCAAATTATGGGCAAAAGAGGACCTTGTGGGGGAGATAGAAATGTTATATTTTTTTTTTTTTTTTGGTATTTTTGAGACAGGGTCTCCCTGTAGCTCCAGCTGTCCTGGAACTCACTATGTAGACCAGGCTGGCCTTGAACTCACAGAGATCCACCTGCCTCTGCCTCCCAAGTGCTAGGATTAAGGGTGTGTGCCACCATGCCTAGCAAAAATATTTTATTTAATGTTTTTATTTTATGTGTATGAGTGTATTACCTGCATGTGTGTAAGTGCACCTGTGTTGTGCAATGCCCACAGTGTCAGAAGAAGGCATCAGATACCCTTGAAACTAGAGTTATAGATGGTTGTTAGCCTCCATGTGGGTGCTGGGACTTGAACCCAGGTCCTTTGCAAGAGCAGACAGTTCTCTTAGCCACTGAGCCATCTCTCCAGCCCCTAATTTAGTCTCTATAAGCTTAATGTCAAACAATGGACTAACCGATAAAGGGGTTAAGTAATTTCTTTTCACTTTTCCATTTTCCCAAGTTTTAATGAAATAAAAAGAACAACCAAAATACGACATCTTAGCATTTGTTAAGGCCAGATTTTATGTGCCAGGCGCCATGCTAACTAATGAATACTTTATGCAATTTGATCCTTGCAGCCTCTGGTGGGTGATATCCATAATTGATAGCTGAGGAAACCAAGTTAAATGGCAGAACCGTGGTTCAAACCCAGACCTTTCTGATTTCCAAACAGGTGTTCTTTGACAGAACCAGGCTGCCTCAATCTTCCTAAAAGTATTAGTCAGCTGTATCCTGAGGAAGAGTTCCCAGGAAGCTAGGGTCGTGTTACTATGGTTTGCACTGGAGCAGGAGTCTGCTTGCAATCTGGCTATGACTGATCCGGCAGGAGTCTGCTTGCAATCTGGCTATGACTGATCCGGAGAAGACAGATGAACCAAAGGCTGCCTTCTAGGGAATTCTAGACTAAGTACACAAGTAACAACACATTCAATACTTCTTTCAGGGGACATGCCCACAGAGAAGCAGAGGTTTTGGGTGGCCCTGCCATGGGGCAGAGCTGCAGTCCAGTTTGTCAGGAGTCTTGTCAAATATATGTTCTGACACACACACAGCTCTGGTGCCCAGTATACTTAATCTGCTTGTGTTTCATCAGATTTCCACATTCCTCTCTGTGTCCTTACAAGCACCCTCTGACCCACATGAGAACACTCACTCTGTACAGATTTCAGCCTCCTCAAGATCAAGATCAGAGGGAGTAATAATAGCCCCACTGGGAGGGCTGACGTAAGAAAGCCCGGGGTGGTTTATGCACTGTTTTTCAGTTCCTCTTACCTTTTTAAAGAATGATCTTGGATGTGACATCAAGCCTTCAATTTCTCTTATGCACAATCGCAATACCAACAAGCTCAGAAGCTCATTTAAATGACAGTGAGGACAGGAGACCTGACCAGCATACACTGCCTAAGTCAGTGTAATCTCTGTCTTTAACTCAGTCTCCAGAGTTCACAGACCTTCTGTCTGTAAAGTAAGGGAACAAACCCTCCCCCCACCCCCGCCCCCGAGTAGGCCATTAAAAAAAAAGGCAAAATTAACCACTATCCCCCACCACACACAAACCAAGCAGATGACAAAACAGGGAAAACTTGTGGAGAAAATGTCCAGACCTGCTGGGCCTGCTCAGTGTCGTTCACAGCTGAAAGCGCCGTGCACTGTCCATTCACTTAGCTCTAATCACCGCAGGAGTTGGTGTTAGTACTAGCCTTCCACACCCAGACCTCGTAAGGCATTCTCAAAGTGTGGTCCCAGGACAGCGCCAGATGTCACCTGTGAACTGGTCCCACCAGGTATGCCGAGGGCAACTCTGGGGATGTTTTAAATAAGCTCTCCAGGTGACTGCCGTGCACACAGAGGTTAGACAGCCACTGCGCAAGAGTCTGATCAGTGTCTTTGCTCCATTCTTAACTGCTGTGCTACTCTGCTAGTCACTAAGACGGAAAGTACATATCAACAAAAATCAAATGAAAAACAAACCTCCAATGAACATGAGCCTCTGAACTAAGCTTGCTGTACACCCACTTCTGCTATGAAGACTTTCCTCTTTCTGGGAAGAACTGGAAACAAGTTTGGGGGTAGGGATGAAGATAAGGGGCTCACTGAGGGTGGTTTGAGAGGTTACAGATATTACAGATCTTTTCTGGCTCTGTTTGATAAGCTGTAACGTCCCCAGGTTCCTCTCCACTTGGCACCCAGAGGCAGCCTTAGTGATCTGTGTGTTCCTAGGCTGTGGAATGCGGGGTGGCTGTGCTTCCTGGGTCTGTTGATCTCATCCCCATTTGCCCAACAGAAATGTCCTTCAAATACTCTGGTTCACACTATCTCTCTTTCTCTCACACACACACACCCCACACAACACACAACACAGTATGCATGAGAGAGAGAGAGATGAGGAGGAGATGAGAGAGAAGCGAGGAGAAGAGCGATCTTCAGCAAGGTGAGTAGAGGATACCCTAAAACAGTCACTGGCAACAGCATCAGCAACCGGCAGGAACACAAGCCTGCCTGGCCTTAAGGAGTCAGGAACTGAACAGCAAAGACGTCAGCTAAACTACAGATACGAGACCAAGCCAGAAGTGGCAGCCTTGATGAAGTAAATGCTGCTCCAGAGGAGACCAGACCTATTGTAAACCCTGGCATGAACTTAGAAATAAAATCAGGGGGGCTGGAGAGATAGCTAGCCGTTAAGCGCGTGACCACTCTGCAGAGGAACCCAGGTTTGATCCCCCACCACCCACATGCAGCTGAGAACCGTCTGATAAAACTCCACATCCAGGGGAACTCATTCCAGGGGAATCCGACACCCTCTTCTGACCTCCGCGGCATTGCACGACATGGGTGCACAGAACCTATATTGCAGGACAGGCATTCATACACATAAAAATACATAAATAAAATAAATAAATAACTCAATAACTACAAAATCAGATACATGTTTATCATGCAAACAGCCATCCTGTACAAAGGCTTCACTTTTATCTTTTATTCACTCGACAAATATTTATAGATATCTGCTTGGATTAACATTTTGTCAGCTGAAACAAATGCAAGTTACTAATTCTATTGTTCTGCGATACACTAATTTTCTATTTCTGACATCACATCCATCCTTTGATAAAATGAAATCCACAGGAAGCATGGTGTTTGTAATCTGTGACTTGGGGGTTTCATATATGACTGGATCACATGGGGGGTGGGGGGGGGGGCCAAATTGCTTTTACTGCCATGGCTCCCTTGACAGGAAGATAGAGCACATGCCCTTCAGCATCACACTGGGCTGTTAGGCTCTGCTCCATTCCTGCCTTGGGTGAACACCTCCATCCCACATGCCAAAGAGCCAACTACTAGCTTTAAAATATGCTGTTTCTTCTGCAGAGACAGTCCTTGTCCCACCTGACAGTGACTAGATTCTACTTGCTCAAGTAAAACTCCTTTGTGCCTGACTGTCCTTCCCAGTCAAACTCTCCATCCATCCATCCATCCTCCATCCATCCATCATCCTTCTTTCTTTGCTTTTTCTCTCTTGCTTTTTCCTCATCCCTCTTTTTGGGGGTGCGTTTTTGAGACAGGATCTCCCTTGTAGCCCTAGCTGGCATGGACAACTATGTATATCAGGCCGGCTTCAAACTCAGAGACTCCACCTGCCTCTGCCTTCCTTTTTTTTTTTTTTTTTTTTTTTTAAAGGTGTGCGCCACCACTTCTTGTGTTTCCTCCTCCCTCTTTACCTTTGTCTTTTTAAATACTTTTAACTATTTATTTATTTAGTTATTTATTTTCTTTTTAATTTTATGTGCATGAGTGTATTGCTTGCTTGTATATAAGCATGACTGTGTTGTGCAATGAGGGCATCAGAGTCCCCTGGAACTGGAATTACCAACAGTTGTTAGCTGCCATTGTGGGTGTTGGGAATCAACCAGGGTCCTCTGCAAGAGTACCCAGTGCTCTTAACCACTGAGGCATCTCTCCAGCCCCCAGTTTTTTTTGGCCTTTTCGAGACAGGGTCTCCTTGTAGCCCCAGCTGTCCTGGAACTCACTCTGTAGACCAGGCTGGCCTTGAACTCACAAAGATCCGCCTGCCTCTGCCTCCCGAGTGCTAGGATTAAAGGTGTGCACCACCACGCCCGGCAGCCCCCAGTTTTGTATTTTGTTTTTTGGACTTTTTGAGACAGAATCTCCTTTTAGTCCCTGCTGGCCTGGAGCTCACTATGTAGACCAGGCTGGCCTTGAATTCATAGAGATCCACCTGCCTCTGCCTCCCAAGTGCTGGGATTAAAGGTGTGCACCACTACACTTGGCACCAGTTTTGTATTTTTGAAAGAGAGTCTCCCAATATAACTTTGGCTAGCCTGGAGCTTGCTATGTAAGCCAGGCTGGGGTTGAACTTGTGGCAATCTTGCCTCTGACTCCCTGCAAGCACTGGGATCACAGGCACGTGCCACCACACCTGGCCTCCAACATCTTTCTTACTTTTCTCTTACTCGGCCCCACCCGTTGCCAGCCCAGATTACTCTCCCCTTCGAACTACTGTAGTACCTCTGCAACTGCTCCCTGCACCCACTGGAAGCACAGAGTTCCCGTAGGCAGAGGCTATATTTCTCTGTGCTTACAGAATTTCGCATAGTCCTGGTACATACATGGTAGAGGATCAATAAATATCTGCCGAATAAATGGATGAGTGACTAGATTAACAAACAAATCAAAGTTGGAGCTGAGGTTATCCCTGGTCCAGAGATTAGATGGAGGTCCCCCCCACCAGTATTGATGGAACAAGCCTGCCAAGTGCCTTCTGGGGTGGGTTTTGGAAAGAAGTCACTTTTCTAGATTAATTCCTGAATACAAGGACCTTCCTGGATTACTTCCATATAAGAGAGTGCCAAAGTGCAAACCAAACACCGTCTTCATGTTGGAGTCCTCAGTGCAGCCTGAAGGGCACGGGCTTTCATGTGCTCACACACCTTTCCTCCTAGTGTTTTGATACTGTGCCTAAGAGGCAGGGGTCACAGGCTTCATTTCATTTCTTCCTGAACAGGTCAATGGGGAATTTGGAGGTTTTAATTCCTGAATGAATGATGTTTCTTATGATTTATTTTTAATTTTTCTGATTTACTTACTTCTAGTGTTACTTGCATGTGTGTTTTGATGTGTGTACAGGAGTGCATCACATGTGTGCAGTGCCTGCAGATAATGGAAGTGGGCGGGATCCTCTGGAATGTAAAGTTCCGGATGAGTGTGGAGAACAGAACCCAGCCAGTGCTCTTAACTGCTGAGCAACTTCTCCAGCACTTTATTTATTTATTTATTTATTTATTTATTTATTTATTTATTTATTTTTGTCTTTTCGAGGCAAGGTCTCCCTGTAGCCCCAGCTGTCCTGGAACTCACTCTGTAGACCAGGCTGGCCTTGAACTCACAAAGATTTATTTATTTTTATAGTGCTGGGACTCAAACCCAGGTCCTTGTGTATGCTATGCAAGCACACCACCTCCAGCCTGGCAGTCCATTTTTAATTGAAAAAAAGGAAAAGAAACCATCTGAAGATGAGTAAGATTGGGGTATGTTTCCTTTTTTTTTGGTTTCAAATGGTCAAGTTTCCCAGAAAAAAAACCCAGAAGAGATTGTCTCATTAATCACCAACCATCGACCAAACAAGAAGATCTGGACAAGTCCTCTGTCCACGTCCTCTTGCAACCCTACACAGTCTCTACACGTCCCACTCCATTTGTCTTCTTCTTCTAGATACTAAAAATGGCAATTTACGAAAGTAAGACGTTTTCAAAATGAAGTTTTCAAAACTAGACATACCCGTCATGTCCCAACAGAGTAATTTCTGTTTTCATATAGAGACAGGAAACTTGATTTTAAATCCCCAAAGCTGAAACTCTCTAGTGGCCTCGTACTATAAACAGCTTCAGCTTCCCTTTTTGGTCCCTTGGGGGAAGAGCAATTTAATCAGACGGTCATTCTAGAAGGGCAGTTGCTGATCATAGGAAGTGGAGTGTTATCCTGAAGCACAAACAAGTACTTAGAGAATTCTTAGATGTTCTTTAAAATGTCTTGATGGTGGGGGTTGAACCCAGGGTTGCACGCATGCTCAGCACACGCTCTGCTGCTGAGCCGCACCTCTAGCCCCCTGAATGATATTTTAAAAGATGCAGTAATCATCACCAGCAGTGACATGCATTGTCATTTGGGATTTCCCTTTTATACAGAAGAGACATTCTGGTTCAGTGGCAACGTCTGGTCAGGTTAGTGCCAGGAGGTGCTGACCAAAAGGCCCCAAAGACAGGACATAAGAAGAGCAGGTAGGGGGACACAGGCCCTGAGACAGGATGTATAGATAATGATGTCGACTGATTGGTGGTCAAGATCTAAAGAGAGTGGTGCTGCTCACTCTGCCAGCTCAAGGCTCCAAAAACAGGATGTGAGGATGAGAGTAGACATTAGCTAGATCGCATCAAAGCAACTTTAGAGACTTCCTCAGCCAGGGACCATGTGCACAGTGCTGGTACCTTTTCCGCAGTGAACTTTGCAACTTTAGGGCTGTTTAAGCTCTCTCACATATTCCTGCATACTATATATCTACTTATGTAACAGACTGAATTCTGGGTAAAATGGGCTCTGAGAAAGACACACCCTTTTTTAGAGTGCCGACCCTTGGGGAGGAAGAGAGCCAGGGATAACAGACAGAAGAGACGCCGTGTGCCCCACCTCAGGGGGCCAGGCCACTGCTGCTCAGCTTGACTCTCTTTTCTAAAGAGTGCATCATTTCTTCTTTCCTAACTCTGATTAAGCTCTCAACTGCCTGACTTATTACTGTGGTGCATCTGAATTCTTCTCTTTGGGGAGCAGAGCCTAAGGTCAGAGACTGCTATTGAGATTGAGAGCAGAGGAAACCGGGCAGTGAGACTGCGGGCCTTCTTGCTTCAGTAAAACTAAAAAAAAAATTAATGTACTTGTATTGGTGAGTGTGTGTGTGTGTGTGTGTGTGCACACGCAGGTCAGAGGACAACTTTATTGTCAGTACCGTCCTTCCACCTTTACATGGGTTCTGGGAGTTAAATTTAGGTCACCGGGCTTGAGGGACAAGCTCCTCTCCTGGCTGAGCCATCTCACCTCTAGTGTGTTCCTATTCCTACAAGTGCCTATAGGTGCATGGCTGTGATTTAGGATTAGTTTAATTTTGAGCCACTTAACAAACTCTATGCCCCTAAAGTTGAGGTCTGCTTATCTGTATTGCTATTTATTTCTTCCATAAGAATTCATCTTTTTGTGGCAGGGGAAATGGCAATTATTACTTATTTGTTAGTTTTCTCAGAGGCCATCCTGGGAAAGAGAGATTACTCTTAGGCTCCTCCTTCTCACTCTAATGAAAAGGAAGCTGGAGTCCAGAATGAAAGATGCCCAGCTCCCACCAGCATGAGAAGGTCTGAAGTTGCCCAAAAGACCAAGCTTTAGCTGTGGGTGGTAGTGCACACCTTTAATCTCAGCAACAGGGAGACAAGTGGATCTCTGTGAGTTCAGGGCCAGCCTGATCTACTACCTTGGAGACAGGGTCTCCCTGCAGTCCCAACTGGACCGAACTCACTTTGTAGATCTAGACCAGGCTGGCCTTGAAATCACAGAGATCTGCCTGCCTCTGTCTCCTGAGTGCTGGGATTAAAGGTGTGAGCCACCACAACCTGGTGGGGAGTGTGTTATTTTATTTGATCCTCCCAATCTTTAAAAATACCATCGGTGGGGCTGGAGAGATAGCCTAGCGGTTTAGAGTGCCTACTGCTCTTACAGAGGACCTGGGTTCGATCCCCAGCACCCACATGGTGGCTGAGAACCGTCTGAAACTCCAATTCCAGGAGAACTCCAGTTCCAGGGGAATCTGATGCCCTCTTCTGACATCCGCGGTATTGACATTGCATGACACGGGTACACAAACCTACATGCAGACAGTACATTCATACACATAAAAAAAATATACCACCGGTGACCAGGGGAGGTAGCTCAGTGATGGAGTGCTTCCCTAGTGTGATCAAGGCTGTAGGTTTGACCTCCAGCACTGGAAAACAACAGCTACAACTACAATTCAGGCACCAGAACCATAATAATCATGTATTGGTTGGAGGACAGACCACTGACCTTCCAGATAATGTAGCATTAGAGCAATATTTAAAATATGAACAGTGTTCAAAACATATGGATAGAGACCTAGGCTAACAGTCACAGAGAGGTATGTTCCAGAAAATCTGCAAGTCAGTTTGGATAGACCAACACTCACTGAAGTGCACAAAAAGAAAATGGAGCATGCATTAGAAAGGGGAAGGCACTATATTGAAAGAACATGCTTTTCCAAATGCCTCAACACAAAAGCTGCCACAAAAGCTCACACCACCAGGCATTGGATGAATTTACATTTTAAATCCAAGAACTGAGTATCAGTCAGAATTCCCAGGGCATGATGCCAGAGGGCAATGCCCAGCCTGGAAGTGGCACACATACTACCGTGAGGGCAGGACAGAAAGCCAAGTCACCTCTGCTAGCTGGGTGGGATCATTAGCCATAAAGACATCTTTCACAATATTTTTTCACATGGCCTGCTTCCAAAGTAACCAAGGTCACCACACAGATTTTAAATATCTCATGCTAACAAGGTTGGAAGGCATGCTCAGAATGTGCAGTCTGGCTGCTATGGAGATACTCGAAGGTACCATTGAACAGGGCAAGCCACTGGTTTGTCAACAAGGAACTGGCTCATTAGGAATCAATCAGTGACAGAAAACTAGTTCAATGTGAATTACTTATTGACACAGGGCAAAGAGATTGTCACAGATTATGAGACTAAAAAGACATATACTGCATGTAGTACTGAGCCTTGATTCAATTCTGGGAGAAAAAAGTTACAAAATGCATGTGGTTGGAACTGTTGAAAACTTTAATAATGCAGTATGATCTTTGATATTACTGAATTATACTTATTTTAATACTGTATTTATTTTTATGTGTATGAGTATATTACCTACATTTGTGTAAGTTCGCCCATGTAGTGCAGGAGGCAGAGGTGGATCTCTGTGAGTTCAAGGTCAGCTTGGTCTACCTAGTGAGCCAGCTGGGACTAAACAGAGACCCTATCTCAAAAAGACCAAAAAAAAAGCCAACTGGAAATGATGATTGACTGTATCATTCCAAGTATATAGGATATTCTGGCAAAGTTATGGAGACAGTACAAAGATCTGTGGTTCTCACAGGTTAGGGAAGACAGACATGAAAAGGTGGCCCACAGGATCTTGGGTAGTAAAAGCACTCTGTACAATACAGTGATGGTGGAATCGTGTCATCATGATTCCTAACCTACTGACTGTGTGACAGTGAGTGACTTGGCAGAGTGCAGAGCACTCAGAGTGAAGCCTAATGGAACCCTTGGACTTGGCTGATCATTGTGTATCTATGAAGGTTCATCGATTGGAATGAACTGAATTCTGAGGGGGACGCTGACGATGGGGAGGCCGTACAAGGAATCAGAGGTATGGGAATTCTTGCTACCTTCTTCTCAATCTTTTAAAAATATGTTGTTTATTATTTTTATTTTATGTGTTTGAGTGTATTGCCTGCATGTGTCATTCAATGCCCCCTTGGAGTTAGGGATGGTTGTTAGCTGCCCTGTGGGTGCTGGGAATTGAAACCTCATCCTCTGCAAGAATAGCCAGAGCTCTTAACCACTGAGCCATCTCCAGCCCCCTTCCTCTCAATCTTGCTGTGAACTTAACACCGCTCTAAATAAAGTCTTAACAAAAAAGCTGTTGGAGACAAGAATATTTAAGAGCAGTAGAAGAAATTCTGCCTTAGTCCACTGATTTCTTGCAAAGATGAGAAGCAGGGTCAAGAGAAGCCAGGGTTGTTTGAAAGGAGAAGCCAGAGGAAGCCAGAATACAGACCCTGAAGTGAAAAATAATGCACAGGCTGTCTTCCTGATGAAAAGACAAAATGGTATTAGAAAAGAGGTAAGGAAAAAGAGGTGTTATCCATCTGAAACAATTGAATTCATTAACTTTATCAAGTCTCCACATATTTTTGGACAGAAAATCATGGATAACAATAAGAATGTTAACTAAAGGATGGACATTTAAATTTTTTACTGCAAACAGAAAAGGGAAAAATATTTTGACACTATGTGATTTGTATGATAATTTATTATTATGGTTATTCAGTCATTAATTTTTCAAAGGCCAAATAACTAATATAAGAATAAAGAAGCAGAGCTAGAGAGATGGCTTGGAGGTTAAGAGCATTGGCTGCTCTTGCAGAGGACCCTTGGTTGGTTCTCAGCACCCATATGGTGGCTAACAATCCTCTGTAACTAGCTCCAGGAGGAATCCATTGCCCTCTTCTGGCTTTCGTAGGCATTGCACTCACATGGTGCACTTGCAAACATACAGGCAAAACACTTATACATGTTAAATTACAAAAGAATAAAGCAGCACCCAGCAGTGCTTTTCATAGTTCCAGCTACTTGGGAGACTGAGGTGAGAGGATCACTTGAGCCCAAAAGTTTGAGATCAGCCTGAGTGACATTTCAAGACCCCCATCTCATAAAACAAACAACGAAGAACAAGAAGAACAAAAAAATGGAACCAGTAAATTAAAGTGCTGGGTAATTTTAATCATGACCTCCCATATCTTTCTCAAAATTTGGCTTTGGATAGGGGAAAAATTTAAATATTTGGCATTATTCTCCTGGCCTGGATGTGACCACCGTAGTTGCCACTCTCCTTCCCTTTGTGTAGAAGAGGGTAGCAGGACTATCAGATGACAGGCTGGGAAGGGGATGTGGGAATGAGAGGATGCGAGGAATACTTAATGTCTGCTGACTGAGGGGGTCTGCTTCAAGAAGAAGCAATGGAGAGAGATGCAACTGGAACTTTCTGAGACCCTTTCCATTTACCCTTTTACAAAATCCTAGTGTACTCTGGCAAACTTAAGAAACTATATAACAACCAGCCCAGGTGCCCCTCAACTGATGAGTGGATAGAGAAAATGTGGTACATGTATACAATGGAGTTCTATGCAGCGGTAAAGAGGGACAACATCATGAACTTTGCAGGTAAATGGATGGAGCTAGAAGACATTATGTTAAGTGAAGTAACACAGTCCCAGAAAAACAAACGACAAATGGTGTCCCTATTTTATGGTCTTTTGTGAGAAGGGTTTCTGTAGCCCAGCTGGCCTGGAATCACTCTGTAGACCAGGCTGGCCTTGAACTATAGAGATCCACCTACCTCTATCTCCTGAGTGTTGGATTAAAGGTGTGCACCACCCATCAACTGGCTTATTTTTACTTTTTAATTAATGTGTATTTATTTAATTAATGTGCCTGGGAGTGCAGGTACCTACAGAGTTGAGAAGAATGCTTCAGATCTCCTGGAGCTTACAGTCTGCCTTACGTGAGTGCTGGGGCCAGAACTCTGGCACTCTAGAAGAGCAACGAGTGCTCTTAACCACTGGGCTGCTTATCCAGCCCTTACCTTTATTTTTTTGAGACTGGGTTTCAATGTAACTCAAGCTGGCCTTGAACTCACAATGTACCTGAGGGTAGCTTTGGAACTTTGGATCCTCTGGCCACCAACTCTCAAGTGCTGGGATTACAGGCAAAAAGATTTGTCTTTTTTTTGGCTTTCTGGTACAGGGTCCCTGGAACTCACTATGTAGACCAGACTGCCTTTGAACTCAACAGAAATCTGCCTGCCTCTGCCTCCTGAGTGCTGGAATTAAAAGGCATGCACTACACACACCCAGCAGTCATAGATCTTTAACAAGGGTTTTTATTTTTTAGCTTTATTTTTCATTTTGTTTATATGATTAAACAGTTAAATACTTGACAGAGACTGAGAAAGAGATGGAGGGCATGTTTGGCAGAATGCATGAGCTCTGGTGGGTTGGGGGTGGGGAGGGGGGCACGGGTCTAGATTTGATTTGAAAATTCTGTTTTTTTTTTTTTTTAATCCTTGATTTGAAATTCGTATGATGCACAAATGTTTTCAATTAAAAATTGGCTTTCAAAAATTATGGACACCATTTGTCGTTTGTTTTCCTGGGAATGTGCTACTTTACGTACATATGTCTTCGTAGCTCCATTATTCTGCAAAGTTCATGATGTTTGTCCCTCGTTAACCGCTGCATAGAACTCCATTGGAAACATGTAAACACATTTTCTCTATCCACTCATCGTTGAGGGGCACCTGGGCTGGTTGTTATATAGTTTCTTAAGTTTGCCAGGAGTACACTAGGATTTTGTAAAAGGGTAAATGGAAAGGGTCTCAGAAAGTTCCAGTTGCATCTCTCTCCATTGCTTCTTCTTGAAGCAGACCCCCTCAGTCAGCAGACATTAAGTATTCCTCGCATCCTCTCATTCCCACATCCCCTTCCCAGCCTGTCATCTGATAGTCCTGCTACCCTCTTCTACACAAAGGGAAGGAGAGTGGCAACTACGGTGGTCACATCCAGGTGCCCAGTAGATATAGATTCCAATATTTTTAAAATTTTTCCCCTATCCAAAGCCAAATTTTGAGAAAGATATGGGAGGTCATGATTAAAATTACCCAGCACTTTAATTTACTGGTTCCATTTTTTTGTTCTTCTTGTTCTTCGTTGTTTGTTTTATGAGATGGGGGTCTTGAAATGTCACTCAGGCTGATCTCAAACTTTTGGGCTCAAGTGATACTCGACACTCAGCTCACAAGAGCTGGAACTAAAAAGGGCACTGCTGGGTGCTGTCTTTATTCTTTTTTAATTTAACATGTATAAGTGTTTTTNCTGTGTAGGCATGCTAATTAACTTTTAGATTCTAGAAAGATAATACCGTGTAGCAGAAGTATGAATGACAATGGACAGGATTTTTTAAAGGGAGGCTGAGCTGGGCTCACTAGGCTAACCTTTGTTTTTTTTTTTTTTTTTTTTTTAACTTTACAAGGGATTTTAATTCACAGGAAAAATTAAGTAGAGGGAGGGAAGGAAAACAAAACAAAAACAACAACCAACACAAACAGAAAGCCAAAACAAATGAAAGAGAGGATCCAAACCAACTTTCACTCTGTAGCTTTTAACTTGCACCCTGTGTGCATATGTTTAGGGCACAAAGGGCCACCAAAAATGCGCCAATACAGTGTAGGAACCCTGCATTACATCCATTAACTTAAACATATCTTTAAGATCATGCTTTGAACAAAAAAAAGGAAAGTTTAGAGGCAATATGTTGGGTGGGAATAAACATTGAAATATAGCAATCATGTAATCATGTTTCAACTTCTACAATTGTCTTATGTGCCAACTAACATTTATGCAGCCTTTTACAGATCTTTTACCATGTAATTTGAAATTTTGATAAAATCACTAGCAGTATATAACCATGCAGAAAGCACACCACACTGACAGCACAGAGGCAAAGATTTTGCACAGGTATCTCAGCTTTCCACATTGTGCAGGTTACACACAATACAATATCAATCTTATTCCTAACAGATCCTAAAAAGATATTTCAAGGCCTAGCTGTAAACTACAGTACTTTATATATCTATATTCTTAATAAAAATAAAACCCACAAATCTTAAAAAGAAATTTTAAATGCAGGGCTATATTGAATTGGTAAACTGCAACACAAACTGGCGCAATATAGGTAAATGAATACCAATCTCACTCTATGCGATGCAAGCATGCTACTTTCCCACTAATTTCAATTACTTTCAGTTACTATGAACCAGAATGCATGCCTGAACCTTAAACTGCACCTTAAAATAATGTGTTGGCCTAGAAAGTAATTCTAATAAAGTACAACCATCAAATTATATCCACTAACATTTTAATGTAAAATTAAGTTGTCACCTTTAGTTTGATACACCCAACCTCCCTCCCTGCCCAGCCTGCAAAGGTAAAAGGAGTGACTCATTTGGCATTTCATAGGGTGCTTCAGCGCCTAAATTTTGTTGCCTTTTTTTTTTTTTTTATTTCCAACAATTTTGGGGGATACCTTAAATTCTGGAGGCCGGGCTCAGGGTGCAGATACTGACCCAGCCCCAGGGTAGCTGCCACTATCAGGGCCACAAAGCAGCCCAGGCCATGGTGGAGCACTGCAGCGGCACACACACAACCACACACATCCACAACAGCCCCTACCTTTTTTTTTTTTTTTTAACTTATGGTAACCTTTGAAGATCACTACAGTGCCTGTCTTCCTTTGGCATTAGACTCATGTGACCTTTAAGGTATGTGGCACTGATGGGCATCGAGACACCAGTTCACCTCCCGGGTGCATTTTTGCTTACTGCTATGTGTACCAGGCCCTGCTCTGAGTGCTTGACTGATAACTCCTTTGCTTCTTCTTTTCCTTTAAGTGTTAAGATATTTTATTTTCTTTAAAACTGATGCTTATACACATAAAATAATGGGTAAAATGTAATTTTTCAGATTTTTTTTTCACTTGTTATATTAACTCTTCCTTTCTGTAAAAGTAAATAAGGGGCTGGAGACATAGCCTAGCAGTAGAGCGGCAGACTGCTCTGCAGAGGACCCGGGTTCGATCCCAAGCACCCACCATGGCGGCTGAGAGCCGTCTGAAACTCCCAATTCCAGTGAGAACTCCAGTTCCAGGGAAGTCCACGCCCTTCTTCTGACCGCCGCGGCGTGCACGTCACGGGTGCACCAGACTTGCATGCGACCCCCACCCCCCAAAAAAACATTTTTCTAATTCATCTACACATACGGAAAATAAATAAAAAAATTTTTTTTATTTTTTTTATTTTTAAATTTTAAAAAAAAATTTAAAAAAAAAACAAATATATGGGGCTAGAGTGATGGCCTAGTGTTAAGAGCTCCGGACTGCTCTTGCAGAGGAGCCGGGTTTCAATCCCCAGCACCCACCATGGCAGCAAAGTCTTAAACTCCAGTTCCAGAACTCCAAGTCCCGGGGAGGGAATCCGACAACCCCCTTCTGATCCTGTGGCAGCTGCACAGACAGGGGGTACACAAAACCTGCCATGCCAGCAGACAGACATATTTACACACCAGGAGAAGAAAATAAAATAAATCTAAAAATAATTTTTAAAAAAAGTAAATAATGGATGGCTAGAGAAAATGGGATAGTTCAGAGTTAAGAGCACTGGTTGCCTCTGCAGAGGACCCAGGTTCGGTTCCCAACACACCAATTGTGGCTTGAAACCACCTGTAACTCCGTTCTATGGGATCTGATGCCCCTCTTCTGACCTTTACACACATTTTGAGGCAATATACTCATACCACATAAAATAAAATATAAGTTAAAAAACTCAAGGGCTGGAGAGATGGCTCAAGCGGCTTAAGAGTGCCAACTGGCCTCCTTGCCAGAGACCTGCGGCGATTCCTCGAGGACCCACATAATGACTGAAAGAAACTGCCTTGAGCGGGCATAGAGGGACGACACATGCCTTTAATCCTAGCACTCGGAAGGCAGAGGGGCAGGTTTGGTGAGTTCAAGGCCAACCTGCTACTACACAGTGAGTTCCAGGCCAGCTTTGAAGGCTATAGGGAGAACCCTATCTCAGAAAAAGACCAAAAATAAATAATAATAATAACCTATTTAAGGTCAACTAGTGCTGCTCAGATCTGTGTGGCTGTGGGCAGGGCAGTCCACTGGAGCCACCCCAGCCACTCCTCCCCCAGAGAATGATTCTCCCTCTACCAGTAGCTATCAGGCTATGTGCTCCTCAGCTGGGGTGGGGCCTCGTGAGCTTCTTCCCTATTCATGCTACAGTTTTGGCTGACTTGATTTTCTGCACGTCTTGTGCGGGTACCTACATGAGTGCAACATTAAGTGCCAGAGTGCCTTCACTTTTCTTTTTTTTTTTAATTTTTTTTTATTATTTCTGTATGTGTACTAATATACTGTCTGCGTCTGCAGTTTTTAGTTGCACCCGTGTCGTTTGCAATGCGCGGAGGTCTCAGAGGGGGTTCTCGGATCCCCTGGAACTGGATTCCTGGAATTGGAGTACAGATACGGTTCTCAGCCGCCATGTGGTTCTGGGGATCGAACCCGCGGTCCTCTGCAAGAGCGAGTCCGGCTGCTACTTAACCGCTTAGTAGGCCATCTCTCCAGCCCCGTCCTTCACTTCTTTTAACAACTCTGTGAGGTACCGAGATAAGCCTTATCACACACACCTCGAAACTAAAGCTCCGTGTTCAGTAAGAAGCCAGAATCACACAAGAAGAATTTGTAGCCAAAGTCCTCAGGATTCAGATTTATATAACTACTCTGTTAATGCTGCCTTCCGAGTGGCTCCTTCAGCAAAGACAGCAGTCAGGGAAGAATGTTCCTCTCGTGAGCTTTCATGAGACACGAAGGGATACATTCCGTGTGTGCTACACCGGGAGAGCAGGGGTTTGAAACCCAGATTGCATTCCCTGATAGACTAGCCAGACCTGAGAATGAATGACTCACATTTACATTCAGAGGTATGAATTCACAACAGAGCCCAGGGCCTGGATGCAGGCCTTCACAAGTGTGTGTTCAGTTTATAAAAACCCACTGTTCTGTGTGTGGTTTTCTGTGTATATTACAGTCTGTGTTCTTCACAGTTCCTTCAATAGGCAGTATTGTACATACATATCGTATTTCTCTAAAGAGAGCTTTTTTTGTTGCTATTTTTTATATTGGCTGCCTATTGAACCACAGTCTTACACATATCAGGCAAGTCCTCTTTACCACTGAACCACATCCTCGCCCTAAAAAAAGAAGGGATATGTTTTATTTTGTTTTAGGAACAGAGTCTCACTGTTGTAGGCCCTGGCTGGCCGGAACTCAGAGGATCGCCTGCCCTGTCTCACAAAAAAAAATAAATAAAAATAGTATAAAAATAAAAAACCAAAAAAAAAAAAAAAAAAAATACGTGCTGGTATTAAAAGTGTGGGGGCCCTCTGACCAGGCAAATTGAGTGGTTTGGGGGTATTCATTTTATTTTACTTTCTTGTGGTCCTCGAATTCCAAAGAGCTTTTTTAAATCCTGTGGATGAGAGTCATCTGAAGTGTTTGTGAAATGTGCAAACTCTTGAATTCAGGACTGGTTAATGAACAGCTCAGGCAGTTCTGCCGCAGGCCATCCAGATAAACTTCTAAGAAACACAGTGTTGCTGCTGACCAAGGTTACCAGTGATCCGCTTAGCCCTGGCCACCCACAGGATTGTGTAAGCGGACCAAAAACAACTGCTCAAGAAAGACTAAACTCACATTGCAGGTTATCTGTTTGTGTAGCATTTCATTCATGATTTGAAAGAAAAGTGCAGAAGAATGCAGAAGCCCTACATAAAAGTGCCTACAGCCAGATTTCTTAAGACCCATCTAAGGCCTAGCATGAAAAATGTTTAAGACTTTCCTGCCTTCTACATACAAGAAGGATAAAAGCCAGGCCTGGCTCCATTCTATCAGATTGTATCTCCACTAGAAAAACTCAGCTATCACATTGTATTTCCTGCACTCCTCGCTCCATTCTGCCAAGTACAAAGGCTATGGTTAAAGTGCTTCCCAGCCTTCCCTCTGGGCCTCTTTCATGCCATTTCATGCCCACTTAGAAGCATGTTTGGTGAGAGACAGTGGCTTGAACAATACTTTATCCCTGGTCTTTAAGATCCCCCCTCTTTCTGTAGGTTGCTTGGGTGTGTCTTCAGGCAAGGACCTGTTAGTGATTCTGTTGCTAAGTATTACTAACTTGTTGAGCAATGAGAAAACCCTAGCAAATCTTGTGTTCCCTCCCCTAAGAATCCACCTCATCCTTTGGCCCAATGTTTGGCGGAGTGTGGCAAGGCAACACAGGTAGCACCTTGAATGAGACCCATGTCCACACATTTCTTATTACATCAACTGGGCAAAGGAAAAAACCAAAAAAAAAACGGAAGGGTAGGACTGTCAGAAAAGGTTCCTAAGGCTGCCACAAGTGCTGCTTCTGAAGCTGTAAAGTCGTGACTGTGAACCAGGTCTGAATGCAACACCTGTAATCCCAGCACTTCATGAGTCTGAGACAGGACCACTATGAGTTTAAGGACAGCCAGGGCTGCGCATGAAGTTTTTGGCCTCTTCTGGGCTTTACAGAGCAAGACCCTGTTCTCAAAACAAAATAAAATAAACTGTATCTATCCACAGTGGATTTGACAGAAGCCAGGGCTTTGTCAGCCCACCATGAGAAAATCTAATACTGTTAAGAGTATCTCTGAGGGCCGGAGAGATGGCTCATCGGTTAAGAGCACCTGACTCTTGCAGAGGACCCAGGTTTCAATCCCCAGCATCCCATGGCTGCTAAGAACGTCTTTAACTCCAGTTCCAGGAAATCGCAGCCTCTTCTACCCCTCGGTAATTGCAACGACACAGGGGTGCACACCCCTACATGCAGACAGTACACTCATAACATAAAAATTTAATAAATTTTAAAAAAATAAAAAAAAAAAAAAAAGCCAGGGTGGTGGCGCACGCCTTTAAATCTAGGCAACTTGGGAGGCAGAGCAGGCGGATCTTTGTGAAGTTCAAGGCCAGCTCTGGTCTACAGAGTGAGTTTCCAGGACAGCTGGGGGCTACAGGGCAGACCCTGTTCTTCAAAAGACCCCCCCCCCAAAAAAAGGGTATCTCTGAAGTGGCTCCTTACAATTATCGGGACTTTCTACTAAGGCTTCTGTGTCTTTCTAGAGGCCTGACTTGTACATGTGCATAGGTACCTGGAGTACAAGGCCTCTGGGTATGGCATATGGCCCACTCTTTCTTGAGAAGAGTTTGCCAGTGAGCCGAATGCTATGTGACTAAGCTGCCTCCTGTCTTTTGTGAAATTGGCTGGGATGCATTGTTAACCGAATGAGTACAAACTAAGATCAAGATAAGATATGCTTTAATGAGTAGGTCAACTCAGGTGGTTTATTCACAATTGCCTGACCTCATGTTCCTTCTGAAATGGCATTTCTCAACCCACGTTTGAAGGTAGGTACTGATCTAAGATATAAAGCTAATTATATTAGTTTAATGAAGCCGTGATTTGGGCGCCTTGCAGATTTTCTTCACTTAAAAGTCAAGTTCTTTAGGGCGGGGAGATAGCCCTAGCGGTTAAAGCGCCGACTTGCTCTTGCAGAAGACCCGGGTCAATCCCCAGCACCCACGGTGGGGCTGAGAACCGTCGTAAACTCCAATTCCAGGAGAACTGCCAGTTCCAGGGGAATCCGGGACCCCTTTTCTGACCCTGGCGGCTTGCAAGCCACGGGCACAACCATCCATGCAGAGCAAACATTTCCACACATAAATAAAAAATAAATAAAAATAAATAAATAAATCAATAAATAAATAAAATCTTTAAAAAAAATAAAATTAAATTTAAAAATAAGAGATAAAATTTACACAAATTAAACATACAAATTTAATCACAGTACATGTTTTTAGCCGGGCGTGGTGGCCCCGCCGTTATTCTAGCACTTGGGAGGCAGAGGAAAGGCGGCGTCTTTGTGTTCAACCGCCAGGCCTGGTCTACAGAGTGAGTTCCAGGACACTGCTGGGGCTACCGGAAGACATGTCTCAACCAAAGACCGCCCGCCAAAAAAAAGTCGTTTTGCCAGCGTGGTGCGCACTCCTTTTATCCTAGCACTTGGGAGGAAGAGGCAGGCGGATCGTGTTGTGATTCAAAGCCAGCCGTGTCACAGAGTGAGTGTCCAGGACAGCTGGGCCATAGGAAGCACCCTGTCTAAAAAGACAAAAAAACAAAGTCAAGTTTAATAAAACCCAGTGGAGGTGTCTCACTTAATCTTGGGTCATCTGATGGCTGATTCAGGTCTTAATGCCATGTTGCTCTTTTAGACATCTTGAGACAAAGCTGCAATTGCAGGTACATGCTGGCATTACAAAGTACAGTCTTCCACTCAGGAAAGATTTGAGATCAGGCAGTTGTAAATGAGCAGCCTGAGAAACAGCCAGCAAACTTAACCCATTAACTTAAATTCAGTTCTGATTTCTTTGTCAAGTATACATTAGGCCAGCTTTACAGATGACACCGACTTTCGACCACAAGTGAGTATCCAAGCTTATAGATACAAACGAAAATTAGTTCACAGCTCTCCAGAAAACATCTGCTCACTGATGATTGCCAGGAAATGTCAATATTGGGGGGGGGGAAATTGGTCGGGTCTCTTTTTAGACAAGGTTCTCCCTGGACCCCAGCTGTTCCTGGCAACTTTCGTATGTAAACCCAGGCTGCCTTGAATCCCAGAGATAGGCCTGCCTCTGCCGGGATGTTAAAGTCAGTGCCCCATGCACCCAGATGCTTCAATATTTTTTTTTTTTTTTTTTGAGTGTATTGTAGACAGGTCCCCTTAGCCCCAGCTTCCTGGAAATCACTCTGTAGAACCAGCTGGCCTTTGATAGCTCACAAAGATCCGCCTGCCTCATGCCCCAAGTGCTAGGAATAAAGGCGTGTGCCAGGCTCAATCTTAACTTTTATAAGGTAGAGAGGGGGTAGAGAGATGAAACTCTCATCTTTTTTTCAGAGTTAGATGCTTGCAAACATCATTTTATCCCTAAAACAAAAGGTAAACATACTTGACATTAGATGATGGTAGAAGAGGAAGCCCCGGTAACATGGGAGAAGAAGCATTACCTTAGAGGAAATCAGTAAAACCTTGTTCCGCCATAAGAAAGGAGACACTAGCTTCTCTGCACAATGACACAAATGAAAAAACAGTTCTCAGAGCTGGAACAATGCCCCTGAAAGTCTTTGAGTTCATTCTCTATGGCGACTATGATATTGAAATCTTCTACCCTCTGTAATCACCATCATCCGAATATTAGTGAAACGCTGCCCAAGATCCAAAGCAGTAGGAATTCCTTCCAAAGTGTTCACCAGAGGATGTTTCCAGTTACTTTGATGGGCTTGAGTGATGTAGTGACTGTTTTTGATAGTAGGAGCTTATGTACTACTTGTTTGTTTTGGTTGGTCTAGTTTCAGGCTAAGAGATTAAACCCATGACTGTACCACTGAACTGTTATCTCTTTTTTTTTTTTTGTGTCTTTTTGAGGACAGGGTCTTCCCTGTAGCCTCAGCTTGTCCTGGAACTCACTACACTGTAGGACCCGGGCCTGGCCTTGGAACTCACAAAGATCCGAACCGGGCCTGCTCTGCCTGCCCAAGCTAGGATTAAGATGTCGACCACCACCCCGGCTTCTTGTTTTTCAGCCCATAACCTTTTTAGGTGTTTTTGAGATAAAGGTCTTGCTAACCATTAGCCCATGATTGGCCTTAAACTCATTCTGTAGCCCAGAAAGTCCTTTGAGCTTTGTTTGTTTTTTTACAATTTTTTTTTCATGAATGTGGATGCTAGTACCAATACCCAGATATAAATATTTCCGTGGGAAGGATGCATAGTAAAAGAACAACAACAGGAAAGACTGCATCAGAAACGGTACTGAGAATAGTGTTAATTGGAGGGGAGTGGTGGAAAGAGGTCATCGGTGTATATTCTATTAATTGCATATATAATTGACGTGAGTTCAACAACTACCACAGTTTGGCCTAGACACTCCTACAGTATACATGGTGTTTGAACTTAGTTAAAAGTAAATATGTGTAATTAAACAACATTGGTGTTACAGATACTCTGATTAAAACGGTAATTGCATCTGAGTTAAATGGAGATATAAATCGCTGTGTCCACATTTGTTTTACATAAAATTATTAGAGCAATAACTTTGGGATGGCACATACAAATGTTCTCTAGAATTTCTGTGTTATACAGTATAAAAAAAGCAACCTTGTTGCATTCTCTTTAAGATGATTAATGTAAAAATTAAGTTGCTTCCCAAGTTAATCATATAGAGTCACCCAAAAAACATGGGTGAATTTTATGAATCATGGGTGAATTTGATAAAATCTGTGCCTTGATTCCACCTATAGTTATGTAGAATACAACTGTCTTCTGGAGACTCATAGGCGAAAAAAAAGGGGGGGGGGGAGTACAGATAGACATGAACGCTTTTCATCAAAAACCTTGCAATTCAATCCTTAAAACTAACTATGGGAAAGATTTGCATGTTCCAACAAGACAAAATGTCACCAACTTAAAATGGCTGGAAGAAAGGATCAACAGCTTTGCATTGAGTAGGATGTCCCAGAAAGTGCCAAATTGAAAGGTGAGACCTGTCTGAACTTGAAAGGAAGGAAGAAGCCTCAGATTGCTATAAACATCGAACCCCTCTGTGGACCTACTTGTAACAAACTATTGATTTATTTGAGTCCTAATGAAAACTTAACCTTCTAGGTGCCACCGAGGTATTGATATGAGAGACGTTCTTGCCTCCCCCCATAGAAAAAGGAGAATATGAATGCAATTATGAGGTCAGCTCTCCAACTTGTAATTGGATACAAACTATTATAAGAGGTAATCCCTCTTTATTAAAACCGGTCAACACTGCCTCTTTAACTGATTAATAGACATAAGATCTGTGAAAAGATTATTCTCTGTTCTGAACCAAATATAATACTAAAAGTCCTTAAGCTATGCACTTGGGCAAAATATATTAATACAAGGAGCTCTGACATCAACAATGATTATAACTAATCAGGGAGATTGTTTGGCCAGGGATCACAAGCCCCCACAAAAGGTGAAGGCTCCTTGCCTCTAAACTGGGATAACCTGACAAGAAGAGAGGCAGAAGGCCGGCGCTGAAGACCTGATGTTAACATGGGAAAGATGTATTGAGACCACACATGCAAGTGTACAGATGGCACTCTTCTGGAATACCGGAGAGTGTTTCCAAAGGCCACTAAACCAATAAGCCAAATATGGCTCCTTGAGTCAAGCAAGAACTACAACCGTCAGCACAAGCTACACCTCACCTCCTGGAATACTGTGCGGCAGAGGCAGCCATAAGCATGTATATCCCAAACCTATTGGCTATTGGCTCTCCCCTTGGAGGAATAACCCATGGCTAGAATGCCACAAGCTACAACATCCTCTGATTGGTTGGAAGAGTTATAAGCTGATAACAGATAAGACCGTTCATATTTTTAACAGGAAAAATGTAATTCATGGTTAACATACCATCCAAACATATGTTTGGATTAACATACCATCCAAAGTATACCAAAGTAACTACCATAACTATTAATGATGTTTAAAAATACCTATATGTCTAATTGCTTGTGCGTCATGAGTAGGATCGAAAGTTAGTCCTGGGGGACGACTGTCAGCCCATGAAAGGAACAGCCAGAATTGAGACCAGAGTCCAAACAACAGCGCCAGAGAGAGTGACGGTTTTGCTTCTCATCCACCTGTGCCCCTTTTCTAGCCTATGGAACAATCTGCAGAAGAGGGGGCTGGTAGAATGTAAGGCTGCGATTGGGGAGAACGGTGAAACTAATAAACAGCAATATATCCTGGACATTCATTTGATCAACTTGATTGAACATACAACCCCTCACCGCCCCGCTGGATGGTGGGGCTGTGGAGGGTTGGGCACAACAGCCTGAAAATTGTTTTTTACAGAAGGAATGCTTTTTACTCATGTATTTTAAATTATAGCTGAAAAAATGAAAAAAATAGAGAAAGATAGCAGGACAGTTATGGCAGAATGCATGACGTGGGATGGGGTGGAGGTGGGGGAAAGGGAAAGGAAATATTCCTGAACTGAAATTGAGAAATGATGTATGAATGCAAAAAGCAATCAATAAAAAAAAGAAACTATAATAACAATCATTGAACTGTTTTCCAAGAGTTTGTAAGTATGTGAATTTTATTTACATTCCTGTTTAATATTTGTATTTTTAAAGAGATCCCAGAAGGATTTGAAAACTAGGACTTTAGTTTTTTTTTATTTTATTTTTATTTGGTCTTTTGTCCTTTTTGAGACAGGGTCCCCTGTATATGCCGCCAGCTGTCCTAGGAACTCACATTCTTGTAGATCACGCTGGCTTGAATCAAAAAGATACCCGCTGCCTCTCTCCCCGCAATGCTAGGAATTAAAGCGTGGCCACCCACGCCTGGTGTGAACATACTTTAATACTCTGCAAGTCTAGATAACTTAAACCAGAGTTGATGATAAGCAGTTTCTGTAACAAAGTAGCTTGGTAAGGGGCACAGTGGCCCAGTCCTGTAATCTCAGCACTTAGGAGGGAGGCAGGGGAACCAATATTGTTTCCAGGCCTAGCTATGCTTTACTCTTTACAACACACTGAGTCCAGGCCACCTAGGGGGCTTAGAGTGGAGATTCTGTCTCAAAACCAAACAAGATATACAAATAAGCAAGCAAGAACAAAAAACCAGAACAAGAGTAGCATTGTTAAATTTGCTGTGCCTTCTGTTACAACGTCTGTGCAGACATACTGACTTAGAGCTGGAGACAGAGCTGAGTGCTAGAATGCTTGCTTAGCATGCCTGAGGTCCTGAATTTGATCTCCAACACTGCAGAAAATAAAAATTAAAAATAAGGCTGGGGGTGATAATACATGCCTTTACTAAGCATTCAAGCAGAGGCAGAAAGCAGGTGATCACCTGTGATTTGAGGGCGAGCTCTGGGATTACATAGATGAGTTGCAGGCCAGCCATAGGTCAAGTGAGACTACCTATTTTCAAAAATTAAATATAAATATAATAACATATAAATACCATAATAAATAATAGATTAAGATATAAACACTTCTTAAAAAGAGCTGGGCTTGGAGGCAGAAACCTATAATACTGTCCATTTGGGATGCTGAAGGATCAAAAGCTCAAGCATGGGAAGTTTTTCCATCTTCTGGTGTCTTCAATTTCTTTCTTTTTTTTTTTGGTCTTTTTGAGACAGGGTCTCCCTGTAGCCCCAGCTGTCCTTGGAACTCACTCTGTAGACCAGGCTGGCCTTGAACTCACAAAATCCGCCTGCCTCTGCCTCCCAAATGCTAGGACTAAAGGCGTGCGCCACCACACCCGGCGTCTTCAATTTCTTTCTTTAAGGGTTTAAAATTTTTGTTGTGGAGATCTTTGGTGTCTTTGGTTAGGTTTGTTCATGAATGGGGAAACTCTTGGTATTCTTTCTGTGGGATTTGCCTCTTGTACACATATGACCCTCACGTGGCCTCTGTTCCATGGTCTTTCTCTGCAGCCAGTGGAGCAGAGTATCTCTGTTGAAAATCTTTGGCACTCTTTGTCTGTGAACTGTTCCTTTTCCTCACCGGTGTAGGTCTTAGAAGCTGCGGGCAGGTGGATCATGCTTACTTTGGGCAGCTATTTCCTCCTGTTCATGCAGAGCTCTGTGTTAGTCACATGTGGTCCTTGGTCTGTCTCTTTAAGCATTTATGGGCCATTAAGTCAAACCTCTTCATTCATGAAAGCCAGAAAGACAGGGTAAAACCCAGGATGATTGGTGCAAGAGGCCTCTGCCTCAGACGGCCTTGTGTATGTGCTGACACTGATTTCTGCTTGTCCATGTTAAGTATAAGCTATGCATTAGAATCATTTGTGGAACACCCTACTAAATCAGAAGTTTCAGGGTAGACTCCTAGGGCTAAGCTATCTAAGTTTTTTTTTTAATTTTTTTAAATTTTTTTTATTTCTTATTGTGTAAATGAATGCTGTCTGCATTAGGTTTGGGCACCCGTGTCGGTGCATGGCGCAGAGGTCAGAAAGGGGTCTCTCGGATTCCACTGGAACTGGAGTCTCTCCTGGAATTGGAGTTTACAGAGTGGTTCTCAGCACCATGTGGGTGCTGGGGATCGAACCCGGGTTCCTCTGTAAGAGCAGTCAGCGCTCGTAACTGCTAGGCCATCTCTCCAGCCCGCTAATCTAAGTTTTAATGGCTTTTGTGAATGTATTTGTACATGTGTGGGTCTGCGTCAGTGTGTACATATGGAGGGCCAAGGGTCAACATTGGATGTTGTTCCTCAATCACTTTTCTACCTTTATGTTTTTAAGATTTTTGGTCTTTTTTGAGACAGGGTTTCTGTAGCCCAAGCTGGCCTGGAACTCACTCTGTAGACCAGGCTGGCCTTGAACTCATAGAGATCCACCTACACTCTATCTCCTGAGTGTTGGGATTAGGTGTGCACCACCACATACCTGGCTTATTTTTACTTTTTAATTATGTGTATTATTTAATTAATGTGCCTGGGAGTGCAGGTACTACAGAGTTGAGAAGAATGCTTCAGATCCCCTTGAGCTTACAGTCTGCCTTACGTGAGTGCTGGGGCCAGAACTCTGGCATCTAGAAGAGCAACGAGTGCTCTTAACCACTGGGCTGCTTATCCAGCCCTTACCTTTATTTTTTTTTGAGACTGGGTTTCATGTAACTCAAGCTGGCCTTGAACTCACAATGTACCTGAGGAGTAGCTTTGAACTTTGGATCCTTCTGCCACCAACTCTCAAGTGCTGGGATTACAGGCAAAAAGATTTAGTCTTTTTGGGGATAGGTGTCCTGGAGCCCCAACTGTCCTGGAACTCACTATGTGACCAGACTGCCTTTGAACTCCAAAATCTGCCTGCCTTCGCCTCCTGAGTGCTGGAATTAAAAGGCATGCACTACCACAACACCCAGCAGTCATAGATCTTTAACAAGGTTTTTATTTTTTAGCTTTATTTTTCATTTTGTTTATATGAATTAAACAGTTAAATACTTGACAGAGACTGAGAAAGAGATGGAGGGCATGTTTGGCAGAATGCAATGGCTCTGGTGGGGTGGGGGTGGGGAGGGGGGCACGGGTCTAGATTTGATTTGAAATTCTGTTTTTTTTTTTTTTTAATCCTTGATTTGAAATTCGTATGAAATGCACAATTTTTCAATTAAAAATTGGCTTTCAAAAAAAAAAAAAAAAAAAGCTCAAGAGACTTTCTGGGCTACAGAATGAGTGTTAAGGCCAATATGGGTAATTTAGGCGAACCCTATCTCAAAATAAAAAATGGGCTAAGAAAAAAAAAAAAGCCGGGCGTGGTGGCGCACACCTTTAATCCTAGTTTGGGAGGCAGAGGCAGGCAGGCGGATCTTTGTGAGTTCAAGGCCAGCCCGGTCACAGAGTGAGTTCCAGGACAGCTGAGGCTACAGGGAACCCTGTCTCAAAAAGACCAAAAAAAAAAAAAAGAGATACAGTTCAGTGGTACAGTCATGGGTTTAATCTCTAGCACTGAAAACTAGACCAAACCAAAACAAAAAGTAGTACATAAGCTCCAACTATCAAAAACAGTCACTACATCACTCAAGCCCATCAAAGTAACTGGAAACATCCTCTGGTGAACACTTTGGAAGGAATTCCTACTGCTTTGGATCTTGGGCAGCGTTTCACTAATATTCGGATGATGGTGATTACAGAGGGTAGAAGATTTCAATATCATAGTCGCCATAGAGAATGAACTCAAAGATTTCAGGAAATTGTTCCAGCTTGTAGAACTGTCATTTGTGTCATTTGCAGAGAAAGCTAGTGTCTCCATTGTCTTATGGAGGAAACAAGGTTTTATTGATTTACTCTAAGGTTAATGCTTCTTCTCTCATGTGTACGGGGCTTCCTCTGCTACCACACTAGATGTAAGTATGTTTACCTTTTGTTTAGGACAAAGAGCTTGAAGCATCTAACTCTGAAAAAAAGATGAGAGTTTCATCTCTCTACCCCCTCTCTACCTTATAAAAGAAGATTGAGCCTGGCACACGCCTTTATTCAGCACTTGGGAGGCAGAGGCAGGCGGATCTTTGTGAGTTCAGGCCAGCCTGGTCTACAGAGTGAGTTCCAGGAAAGCTGGGGCTACAGGGAGACCCTGTCTCGAAAACACCAAAAAAAAAACAAAAAAAATTGAGCCTGGCATGGGGCACATGCCTTTAATCCCGGCAGAGGCAGGCCTACTCTGGGAGTCAAGGCCAGCCTGGTTTACATAGCAAGTTCCAGGACAGTGGGGCTCCAGGGAGACCTTGTCTCAAAAAGAATCCCCCCAATTTCCCCCCCCCCAATATTGACATTTCCTGGCAATCATCAGTGAGCAGATGTTTTCTGGAGAGCTGTGAACTAATTTTCGTTTGTATCTATAAGCTTGGATACTCACTTGTGGTCGAAAGTCGGTGTCATCTGTAAAGCTGGCCTAATGTATACTTGACAAAGAAATCAGAACTGAATTTAAGTTAATGGGTTAAGTTTGCTGGCTGTTTCTCAGGCTGCTCATTTACAACTGCCTGATCTCAAATCTTTCCTGAGTGGAAGACTGTACTTTGTAATGCCAGCATGTACCTGCAATTGCAGCTTTGTCTCAAGATGTCTAAAAGAGCAACATGGCATTAAGACCTGACATCAGCCATCAGATGACCCAAGATTAAGTGAGCACACCTCCACTGGGTTTTTTTTAAAACTTGACTTTTTTTTTTTTTTTCTTTTCTAGACAGGGTTTCCCTATGGCCCCAGCTGTCCTGGAACTCACTCTGAGACCCAGGCTGGCTTTGAACTCACAAAGATCCGCCTGCCTCGTGCCTCCCAAGTGCTAGGATTAAAGGCGTAGCCACCACGCCTGGCAAAACTTGACTTTTTTTTTTGGGGGGGTCTTTTTGAGACATGGTCTTCCTGTAGCCCCAGCTTGTCCTGGAACTCACTCTGTAGACCAGGCTGGCTTTGAACTCAACAAAGATCCTGCCTCTGCCTCTAGTGCAGAAATTAAAGGCTGTGTCACCAAAACAAAAAAATTTTTAAATTTTATTTTAATTTTTTAAATTTATTTTATTTTTAAATTTTATTTTATTTTTTAAAATTTTATTTATTTATTTATTTTATATTTATTTTTTTTTTTATTTATTTTATTATGTTTGTGTTGAATGTATGTCTGCATGGAGGTTTGTGCTCCCGTGTCGGCAATGCCGCGAAGGTCAGAAGAGGGTTCGGATTCCCCTGGAACTGGAGTTCTCCTGGAATTGGAGTTACGGACGGTTCTCAGCCCGCACGTGGGTCGCTGGGGATTGAACCCGGGTCTTCTGCAAGAGCAGTCGGCGCTCTTAACCGCTAGGCTATCTTCTCCCGCCCCTAAAACCTTGACTTTTAAGTGAGAAAATCTGCAAGGCCCAAATCAGCGGCTTCTTAAACTATATAATTAGCTTATATCTTAGATCAGTACCTACCTTCAAACGTGGGTTGAGAAATGCCATTTCAGAAGGAACATGAGGTCAGGCAATTGTGAATAAACCACCTGAGTTGACCTACTCATTAAAGCATATCTTATCTTGATCTTAGTTTGTACTCATTCGGTTAACAATGCATCCCAGCCAATTTCACAAAAGACAGGAGGCAGCTTAGTCACATAGCATTCGGCTCACTGGCAAACTCTTCTCAAGAAAGAGTGGGCCATATGCCATACCCAGAGGCCTTGTACTCCAGGTACCTATGCACATGTACAAGTCAGGCCTCTAGAAAGACACAGAAGCCTTAGTAGAAAGTCCCGATAATTGTAAGGAGCCACTCAGAGATACCCTTTTTTTGGGGGGGGGGTCTTTTGAGACAGGGTCTCCCTTAGCCCACCAGTGTCCTGGAACTCACTCTGTGACCAGGCTGGCCTTGAACTCACAAAGATCCGCCTGCCTCTGCCTCCCAAGTGCTAGGATTAAAGGCGTGCGCACCACGCCTGGCTAGCTCAGAGATATTCTTTTTTTTATTTATTTTTTTTATGTTATGAAGTGTAACTGTCTGCATGTAGGGGTGGCACCCGTGTCGTGCAATCACAGAGGTCAAAAGAGGGCGTGGGGATTCTCCCCTGGAACTATGAGTTAAAGGTTTTAGCCACCATGTGGATGCTGGGGATTGAACCTGGGTCCTCTGGCAAGAGCAGGTGCTTCTAACCGCTGAGCCATCTCTCCGCGCCCTCAGAATACTCTTACAGTATTAGATTTCTCATGGTGGGCTGACAAAGCCCTGGCTCTGTCAATCCACTGTGAGATCACAGTTTTATTTTATTTTGTTTTGAGACAGGGTCTTGCTCTGTAAAGCCCAGAGAGGCCAAAAACTCCTAGCGCAGCCTAGGCTGTCCTTAAACTCATAGGGTCCTGTCTCAGACTTCTGAGTGCTGGGATTACAGGTGTTGCATTCAGACCTGGTTCACAGTCACGACTTTACAGCTTCAGAAGCAGCACTTGTGGCCAGCCTTGAACCTTTCTGACAGTCTACCTTCCCTTTGCCTCAGTTGAGTATAAGAAATGTGTGGACATGGGTCTCATTCAAGGTGCTACCTGTGTTGCCTTGCCACACTCCGCCAAACATTGGGCCAAAGGATGAGGTGGATTCTTAGGGGAGGGAACACAAGATTTGCTAGGGTTTTCTCATTGCTCAACAAGTTAGTAATACTTAGCAACAGAATCACTAACAGGTCCTTGCCTGAAGACACACCCAAGCAACCTACAGAAAGAGGGGGGATCTTAAAGACCAGGGATAAAGTATTGTTCAAGCCACTGTCTCTCACCAAACATGCTTCTAAGTGGGCATGAAATGGCATGAAAGAGGCCCAGAGGGAAGGCTGGGAAGCACTTTAACCATAGCCTTTGTACTTGGCGGAATGGAGCGAGGAGTGCAGGAAATACAATGTGATAGCTGAGTTTTTCTAGTGGAGATACAATCTGATAGAATGGAGCCAGGCCTGGCTTTTATCCTTCTTGTATGTAGAAGGCAGGAAAGTCTTAAACATTTTTCATGCTAGGCCTTAGATGGGTCTTAAGAAATCTGGCTGTAGGCACTTTTATGTAGGGCTTCTGCATTCTTCTGCACTTTTTTTTTTCAAATCATGAATGAAAATGCTACACAAACAGATTAACCTTAGAATGTGGAGGTTTAGTCCTTTCAAAAAAAAAAAAAAGCTCAAGGACTTTCTGGGCTACAGAATGAGTTTAAGGCCAATATGGGTAATTTAGCAAGACCCTATCTCAAAATAAAAAATGGGCTAGAAAAAAAAAAGCCGGGCGTGGTGGTGCACACCTTTAATCCTAGCATTTGGGAGGCAGAGGCAGGCAGGCGGATCTTTGTGAGTTCAAGGCCAGCCTGGTCTACAGAGTGAGTTCCAGGACAGCTGAGGCTACAGGGAGACCCTGTCTCAAAAAGACCAAAAAAAAAAAAAGAGATACAGTTCAGTGGTACAGTCATGGGTTTAATCTCTAGCACTGAAAACTAGACCAAACCAAAACAAAAAGTAGTACATAAGCTCCTACTATCAAAAACAGTCACTACATCACTCAAGCCCATCAAAGTAACTGGAAACATCCTCTGGTGAACACTTTGGAAGGAATTCCTACTGCTTTGGATCTTGGGCAGCGTTTCACTAATATTCGGATGATGGTGATTACAGAGGGTAGAAGATTTCAATATCATAGTCGCCATAGAGAATGAACTCAAAGATTTCAGGAAATTGTTCCAGCTTGTAGAACTGTCATTTGTGTCATTTGCAGAGAAAGCTAGTGTCTCCATTGTCTTATGGAGGAAACAAGGTTTTATTGATTTACTCTAAGGTTAATGCTTCTTCTCTCATGTGTACGGGGCTTCCTCTGCTACCACACTAGATGTAAGTATGTTTACCTTTTGTTTAGGACAAAGAGCTTGAAGCATCTAACTCTGAAAAAAAGATGAGAGTTTCATCTCTCTACCCCCTCTCTACCTTATAAAAGTTAAGATTGAGCCTGGCACACGCCTTTATTCCTAGCACTTGGGAGGCAGAGGCAGGCGGATCTTTGTGAGTTCAAGGCCAGCCTGGTCTACAGAGTGAGTTCCAGGAAAGCTGGGGCTACAGGGAGACCCTGTCTCGAAAACACCAAAAAAAACAAACAAAAAAATTGAGCCTGGCATGGGGGCACATGCCTTTAATCCCGGCAGAGGCAGGCCTATCTCTGGGAGTCAAGGCCAGCCTGGTTTACATAGCAAGTTCCAGGACAGCTGGGGCTCCAGGGAGACCTTGTCTCAAAAAGAATCCCCCCAATTTCCCCCCCCCCAATATTGACATTTCCTGGCAATCATCAGTGAGCAGATGTTTTCTGGAGAGCTGTGAACTAATTTTCGTTTGTATCTATAAGCTTGGATACTCACTTGTGGTCGAAAGTCGGTGTCATCTGTAAAGCTGGCCTAATGTATACTTGACAAAGAAATCAGAACTGAATTTAAGTTAATGGGTTAAGTTTGCTGGCTGTTTCTCAGGCTGCTCATTTACAACTGCCTGATCTCAAATCTTTCCTGAGTGGAAGACTGTACTTTGTAATGCCAGCATGTACCTGCAATTGCAGCTTTGTCTCAAGATGTCTAAAAGAGCAACATGGCATTAAGACCTGAATCAGCCATCAGATGACCCAAGATTAAGTGAGACACCTCCACTGGGTTTTTTTAAAACTTGACTTTTTTTTTTTTGTCTTTTCTAGACAGGGTTTCCCTATGGCCCCAGCTGTCCTGGAACTCACTCTGTAGACCAGGCTGGCTTTGAACTCACAAAGATCCGCCTGCCTCTGCCTCCCAAGTGCTAGGATTAAAGGCGTACGCCACCACGCCTGGCAAAACTTGACTTTTTTTTGGGGGGGGTCTTTTTGAGACATGGTCTTCCTGTAGCCCCAGCTGTCCTGGAACTCACTCTGTAGACCAGGCTGGCTTTGAACTCACAAAGATTCGCCTGCCTCTGCCTCCCAAGTGCTAGAATTAAAGGCGTGTGCCACCACGCCCGGCTAAAACTTGACTTTTTAAAATTTTATTTTAATTTTTTTAAATTTTATTTTATTTTTAAAATTTTTATTTTATTTTTTAAAATTTTTATTTATTTATTTATTTATGTGTGTGAATGTATTGTCTGCATGGAGGTTTGTGCTCCCGTGTCGTGCAATGCCGCAGAGGTCAGAAAAGGGTCTCGGATTCCCCTGGAACTGGAGTTCTCCTGGAATTGGAGTTACGGACGGTTCTCAGCCGCCACGTGGGTGCTGGGGATTGAACCCGGGTCTTCTGCAAGAGCAGTCGGCGCTCTTAACCGCTAGGCTATCTCTCCCGCCCCTAAAACTTGACTTTTAAGTGAGAAAATCTGCAAGGCCCAAATCAGCGGCTTCATTAAACTATATAATTAGCTTATATCTTAGATCAGTACCTACCTTCAAACGTGGGTTGAGAAATGCCATTTCAGAAGGAACATGAGGTCAGGCAATTGTGAATAAACCACCTGAGTTGACCTACTCATTAAAGCATATCTTATCTTGATCTTAGTTTGTACTCATTCGGTTAACAATGCATCCCAGCCAATTTCACAAAAGACAGGAGGCAGCTTAGTCACATAGCATTCGGCTCACTGGCAAACTCTTCTCAAGAAAGAGTGGGCCATATGCCATACCCAGAGGCCTTGTACTCCAGGTACCTATGCACATGTACAAGTCAGGCCTCTAGAAAGACACAGAAGCCTTAGTAGAAAGTCCCGATAATTGTAAGGAGCCATTTCAGAGATACCCTTTTTTTTTGGGGGGGGGTCTTTTTGAGACAGGGTCTCCCTGTAGCCCCAGCTGTCCTGGAACTCACTCTGTAGACCAGGCTGGCCTTGAACTCACAAAGATCCGCCTGCCTCTGCCTCCCAAGTGCTAGGATTAAAGGCGTGCGCCACCACGCCTGGCTAGCTCAGAGATATTCTTTTTTTTAATTTATTATTTTTATGTGTATGAGTGTACTGTCTGCATGTAGGGTGGTGCACCCGTGTCGTGCAATACCGAGGCGGTCAGAAGAGGGCGTAGGATTCCCCTGGAACTGGAGTTAAAGACGGTTCTTAGCCACCATGTGGATGCTGGGGATTGAACCTGGGTCCTCTGCAAGAGCAGGTGCTCTTAACCGCTGAGCCATCTCTCCGGCCCTCAGAGATACTCTTAACAGTATTAGATTTTCTCATGGTGGGCTGACAAAGCCCTGGCTTCTGTCAAATCCACTGTGATAATCACAAGTTTTATTTTATTTTGTTTTGAGACAGGGTCTTGCTCTGTAGCCCAGAGAGGCCAAAAACTCACTGTGCAGCCTAGGCTGTCCTTAAACTCATAGTGGTCCTGTCTCAGACTTCTGAGTGCTGGGATTACAGGTGTTGCATTCAGACCTGGTTCACAGTCACGACTTTACAGCTTCAGAAGCAGCACTTGTGGCCAGCCTTGAACCTTTCTGACAGTCTACCTTCCCTTTGCCTCAGTTGAGTATAAGAAATGTGTGGACATGGGTCTCATTCAAGGTGCTACCTGTGTTGCCTTGCCACACTCCGCCAAACATTGGGCCAAAGGATGAGGTGGATTCTTAGGGGAGGGAACACAAGATTTGCTAGGGTTTTCTCATTGCTCAACAAGTTAGTAATACTTAGCAACAGAATCACTAACAGGTCCCTGCCTGAAGACACACCCAAGCATCCTACAGAAAGAGGGGGGATCTTAAAGACCAGGGATAAGGTATTGTTCAAGCCACTGTCTCTCACCAAACATGCTTCTAAGTGGGCATGAAATGGCATGAAAGAGGCCCAGAGGGAAGGCTGGGAAGCACTTTAACCATAGCCTTTGTACTTGGCAGAATGGAGCGAGGAGTGCAGGAAATACAATGTGATAGCTGAATTTTTCTAGTGGAGATACAATCTGATAGAATGGAGCCAGGCCTGGCTTTTATCTTTCTTGTATGTAGAAGGCAGGAAAGTCTTAAACATTTTTCATGCTAGGCCTTAGATGGGTCTTAAGAAATCTGGCTGTAGGCACTTTTATGTAGGGCTTCTGCATTCTTCTGCACTTTTCTTTCAAATCATGAATGAAATGCTACACAAACAGATAACCTGCAATGTGAGTTTAGTCTTTCTTGAGCAGTTGTTTTTGGTCCGCTTACACAATCCTGTGGGTGGCCAGGGCTAAGCGGATCACTGGTAACCTTGGTCAGCAGCAACACTGTGTTTCTTAGAAGTTTATCTGGATGGCCTGCGGCAGAACTGCCTGAGCTGTTCATTAACCAGTCCTGAATTCAAGAGTTTGCACATTTCACAAACACTTCAGTTGACTCTCATCCACAGGATTTAAAAAAGCTCTTTGGAATTCGAGGACCACAAGAAAGTAAAATAAAAATGAATACCCCAAACCACTCAATTTGCTGGTCAGAGTGGCCCACACTTTTAATACCAGCACTTGGGAGACAGGCAGGCAGATCTCTGAGTTCCAGGCCAGCCAGGGCTACACAGTGAGACTCTGTCCTAAACAAAATAAAACATATCCCTCTTTTTTTAGGGCTGAGGATGTGGTTCAGTGGTAGAGGACTTGCCTGATATGTGTAAGACTGTGGTTCAATAGGCAGCAATATAAAAATAGCAACAAAAAAGCTCTTTAGAGAAATACGATATGTATGTACAATACTGCCTATTGAAGGAACTGTGAAGAACACAGACTGTAATATACACAGAAAACCACACACAGAACAGTGGGTTTTTATAAACTGAACACACACTTGTGAAGGCCTGCATCCAGGCCCTGGGCTCTGTTGTGAATTCATACCTCTGAATGTAAATGTGAGTCATTCATTCTCAGGTCTGGCTAGTCTATCAGGGAATGCAATCTGGGTTTCAAACCCCTGCTCTCCCGGTGTAGCACACACGGAATGTATCCCTTCGTGTCTCATGAAAGCTCACGAGAGGAACATTCTTCCCTGACTGCTGTCTTTGCTGAAGGAGCCACTCGGAAGGCAGCATTAACAGAGTAGTTATATAAATCTGAATCCTGAGGACTTTGGCTACAAATTCTTCTTGTGTGATTCTGGCTTCTTACTGAACACGGAGCTTTAGTTTCGAGGTGTGTGTGATAAGGCTTATCTCGGTACCTCACAGAGTTGTTAAAAGAAGTGAAGGACGGGGCTGGAGAGATGGCCTAGCGGTTAAGAGCGCCGACCGCTCTTTCAGAGGACCCGGGTTCGATCCCCAGCACCCACATGGCGGCTGAGAACCGTCTGTAACTCCAATTCCAGGAGAACTCCAGTTCCAGGGGAATCCGAGACCCTCTTCTGACCTCCGCGGCATTGCACGACACGGGTGCACAAACTTGCACGCAGACAGTACATTCATACACATACAGAAATAAATAAAAAAAAATTAAAAAAAAAAAGAAGTGAAGGACTTCTGCACTTAATGTTGCACTCATGTAGGTACCCGCACAAGACGTGCAGAAAATCAAGTCAGCCAAAACTGTAGCATGAATAGGGAAGAAGCTCACGAGGCCCCACCCCAGCTGAGGAGCTACATACTTGATAGCTACTGGTAGAGGGAGAATCATTCTCTGGGGGAGGAGTGGCTGGGGTGGCTCCAGTGGACTGCCCTGCCCACAGCCACACAGATCTGAGCAGCACTAGTTGACCTTAAATAGGTTATTATTATTATTTATTTATTTGGTCTTTTTTGAGATAGGGTCTCCCTATAGCCTCAGCTGGCCTGGAACTCACTGTGTAGAGCAGGTTGGCCTTGAACTCACCACCTGCCTCTGCCTCCCGAGTGCTAGGATTAAAGGCATGTGTCACCATGCCCGGCTCAAAGGCAGTTCTTAGTCACCATGTGGGTACTGGGAATCGAACCCAGGTCCTCTGCAAGAGCAGTTGGCACTCTTAACCGCTGAGCCATCTCTCCAGCCCCTTGAAGTTTTTTAACTTATTATTTTTATTTTATGTGTATGAGTATATTGCCTTCATGTGTGTAAAGGTCAGAAGAGGGCATCAGATCCCATAGAACTGGAGTTACAGGTGGTTGTTAGCCACTAATTGGGTGTTGGGAACCGAACCTGGGTCCTCTGCAAGAGCAACCAGTGCTCTTAACTACTGACCCATCTTTCTAGCCATCTTAATTTACTTTTTTAAAATTAATTTTATTTATTTATTTTCTGTGTGTATGAATGTACTGTCTGCATGCAGGTTTGTGTACCCCTGTCGTGCAGTGCCACAGAGATCAGAAGAGGGTGTCGGATTCCCCTGGAACTGGAGTTCTCCTGGAATTGGAGTTACAGATGGTTCTCGGCCGCCATGTGGGTGCTGGGGATTGAACCCGGCTCCTCTGCAAGAGCAGTCGGAGCTCTTAACCACTAGGCCCCCTTAATTTACTTGTTTTTTTAAAAATTTTATTTATTTCCGTATGTGTATGAATGTATTGTCTGCATGCAAGTCTGTGCACCCGTGACGTGCAACGCCGCGGCGGTCAGAAGAGGGCGTTGGACTCCCCTGGAACTGGAGTTCTCCTGGAATTGGAGTTTCAGACGGCTCTCAGCCGCCATGTGGGTGCTGGGGATCGAACCCGGGTCCTCTGCAAGAACAGTCTGCGCTCTTAACTGCTAGGCCATTGCTCCAGCCCCCCTTAATTTACTTTTAAGAGGAAGAGTTAATATAACACGTAAAAAATCTGAAAAATTACATTTTACCCATTATTTTATGTGTATAAGCATCAGTTTTAAGAAAATAAATATCTTACACACTTAAAGGAAAAGAAGAAGCAAAGGAGTTATCAGTCAAGCACTCAGAGCAGGGCCTGGTACACATAGCAGTAAGCAAAAATGCACCCGGGAGGTGAACTGGTGTCTCGATGCCCATCAGTGCCACATACCTTAAAGGTCACATGAGTCTAATGCCAAAGGAAGACAGGCACTGTAGTGATCTTCAAAGGTTAGCCTAGTGAGCCCAGCTCAGCCTCCCTTTAAAAAATCCTGTCCATTGTCATTCATACTTCTGCTACACGGTATTATCTTTCTAGAATCTAAAAGTTAATTAGCATGCCTACACAGTGTACCAGTTGTGCTGGATAGCTTTAAGTGTCAACTTGACACACCTGGGTTGAGGGAGCCTCAGTTGGGGAATTGGCTCCATTGGATTGGCCTGTGGCTACATCTGTGGAGTATTGTCTTGAGGTCAAGCAGTGTGGGAGGGCCCAGCCCACAAGAGTGGTGCCACCCTGGGCAGGTTGTTGTGTACTGTATAAGAAGGCGGCCTGGGCATGAGCCAGGAGAGCAAGCCAGTGAACAGCATTCCTCCATGGCCTGTGCTTCAGCTCCTGCCTCCAGGTTCCTGCCCTGAGTTCTTGCCTTGGGCTCCCTGAATGATGAACTGTGACTCAGGAGATGTAAGCTGAATAAACCCTTTCCTCCCCAAGTTGGTGTCGGTCAGAGTGTTTTGTCACAGCAATGGAAGACAAACTAGAACACCAGTCCACTAGCTTTACACACTAGGATGAATGGAAAAAGTCAACCATTATTTTGAATAGGATATTATCTCAGATGATGGATTAAAAGTTCTATTACAGTCCAATCTCTGATTTATTCTGACTTGTCATCTGGCTCCTGTAAAGCTGTGACATTTTACTATGCTTCATGTATTTCCTGAGGTCTCTTGCTCCAGGACACAAAGCCCATCAGGGCGCTCTTCCTGCTTCTGTCCCTCCCTGGACCCAAATCTACTCCTTTGGCCACACAGCCTTCTTTATTTCTTCCCCTTCTCTCCTGGATATCATTCCTTGCATTTCTTTTCAAACTTCTCATAGTTGTTTCTGCTTATGAAAATCATAAATACTAAAAAATGTGACCATTCACAAATATGTTCTTTGGGATGTGAAATCTGTTGACACAGCATGAAAGAGATTCCAGGTGAACTTAGGTACCAAAATGAAACCTATAAAAATGCTAGAATATGTTTATATCCTGGGGTAAAGGTGCCTTTTAAAATGAGACATGAAATATAAAAGCTTAAAGTAAAAGACTGATGAATAGAACCTTGTGTAAATAAAAAAAAAGTGGGTAGGCTAAACATACTGAAAACAAAGTTTCATTAATAAGTCACAGAACAGATGAAAATGTTTGATAACACACATATGAATACATAAGACTTAGCAGAAAAATAAGTGAAAACCACAAGAAAATCTAAATGTGCAGTCCCCAGGGCAGGAACTGTGTTTTGTTCACTGCTGTCTCTGGTATTTCTCTATTGCTGGATAACATGAAAGCATAATCACTCTCAATCTCAGTCATAAAAATGGCATTTAAAGTGGAGGGTTCTTTACTCTCCTGATAGGAAAAAAACTCAAGTGTAGGTTAGGATGTGAGGAAAAGCCGGCATGGCATCAGGGTGTAAACAGTGCATTTTATTGTAAAGTATTTACCAAGCACAAAAATACATGCTCATATTTTTTGATTTATCAACACCTACCTTGGGAAGTCAGTGAGCTAATATGCTTATTCAAGGGTATCTACCACAAGGCTTGTGTGGTGGTGCACAGTTAATCCTAGCACTTGGGAGGAAGAGGCAGGCAAATGTCAGTGAGATGGAGCCCAGCCTAGCCTACATAGTGAGTTCCAGGCCAGCTGGGGCCAAAGAGGGACCTGTTTCAAATCCTACTCTCAAAGAGGTCTAAATCACAGCGTTGTTTGAAATATCTGTAAGTTTCAAACAATCGACTTCACCAAAATGGAATAATGAAATAAATAATGATAAAAATCACACCACAGGATAGTTATGAAATAGTTTAAAGTGATGAGATAACTCTACATCGCTGACCTGCAGCATATAGAGGCAAGTTGCATAGCAATATTTTCAAGAATGATGCACATAAAACAAAACTGTAGACACAGATGTATCTGTAAATGAACAGAAAACAAATTGAACCTGAACTCTTTTACCACAGTATATTTTGAGCATTGTTCCAGGTCAAAACACAGAACTCTACCTGATTCTTTTTATAAAATTTGCATTCTATTCCATTGACTGGGTTTGCCCAATTCCCTGTTGGTGCTTTCTTTAAAAACATCGTTATTAATATAAATTCACATTCCACACAACTTCCCTATTCAAAGTGTACAATTTAAGGCATGTTACATTATTATTTAAATTAGTGTAATAGGAACTACATACAAGTAGTCGCACTGACCCAATTAGCAAGAGAGATTTTTTTTTTTTTTGGTCTTTTTGAGACAGGGTCTCCTTTTAGTCCCAGCTGGCCTGGAACTCACTCTGTAAACCAGGCTGGCCTTGAACTCGCAGAGATCCACCTGCCTCTGCCTCCCGAGTGCTAGGATTAAAGGTGTGTGCCACCTCGCTCAGCTGCAAGAGATTTTTTATTTTATTTTTATTTTTATTTTTTTTTTAATTTTAATTTATTTTTTGTATGTGTATGAGTGTACTGTCTGCATGTAGGTTTGTGCTCCCGTGCCGTGCAATGCCTTGGAGGTCAGAAGAGGGTATCAGATTCCCCTGGAACTGGAGTTAAAGGCTGTTTTCAGCCGCCATGTGGGTGCTGGGAATCGAACCCAGGTCCTCTGCAAGAGCAGTCGGAGCTCTTAACCACTAGTCCAGCCCCGAGAGATTTTTAAAAATATATTTTTATTTTATGTGTATGAGTGCATTGCCTGCATATAAGTGCACCTGTGTCATGCAATGCCTGAAGAGTCAGAAGAAGACGTCAGCCATCTCTCCAGCCCCGAGAGAGATTTTTTAAAAAAGGCAGAGGCAGGTGGATCTCTGTGAGTTCTTCGCCAGCAGAGTCTATATATGGCATTCCAGGCTAGTCAGAGCAATATAGTGAGAATCTGTCTCAAAATTAAAAAAAAAGGAAAGTAAAAAAAAATATTTAGGGGGAAGGGTTTTATAACCTTAAAATTTTCCTTCTGTTTAAAACAATGTCAAATTATTCTATTAATATGTTACTTAAGCAAACTGCATTGTTATAAATAAAGTATAGTTTCGTTAAAAATCTAGTTTCGTTAAAAATCAAATCACATTTGAGGGGCTAGAGAGATGCTTCAGTATTTAAAAGCACTGGCTGCTCTAGCAGAGGACCTGGGTTCGATTCCCAGCACCCACATGGCGGCTAACAGTGGTCTATAACTCCAGTTCCAGAGGAATCTGCTGCTCTCTTCTGACCTCCAACTGGTGTTGTACCACAGAGGTGCACTTACACACATGCAGGCAATACACTCATAAACACACACACAAAAATAAAAAATTTCGAAGATACCAGTAGCATATCCAATCTGGATGTGTTCTCCACTGAGGGCTGGAGAGGTCTACCAGCCTTTTTTCATATACTTTGTATGAGATAAACGCTAGATTGAATCTAAAGGCTAAACAATTAATGATTCAGAAGTATTTATAATAAACTGAAACAAGCTTTTCCATAAGAACATTTGAAAACAAATATGATGTCTTACTTTCCAGACTACTTTTTAACAAGTCCATTCCAAAATAGGGTTTTAAAACTATGACTGACTAGCCGGGTGTGGTGCTGCACGCCTTTAAGATTAGCGCTCGGGGGGCTGGAGAGATGGCCTAGCGGTTAAGAGTGCCGACCGCTCTTACAGAGGACCCGGGTTCGATCCCCAGCACCCACATGGCGGCCAAGAACCGTCTGAAACTCCAGTTCCAGGAGAACTCCAGTTCCAGGGGAACTGCACCCTCTTCTGGGTGAATCCGAGACCCTCTTCTGACCTCCGCAGCATTGCACAACACGGGTGCACAAACTTGCATGCAGACAGTACATCCATACACATACAGAAATAAATAAAAATTAATAAAAAAAATTTTAAAGATTAGTGCTCGGGGGGCTGGAGAGATGCCTTGTGGTTAAGAGTGCCGACCGCTCTTACAGAGGACCCGGGTTCGATCCCCAGCACCCACATGGCGGCCGAGTACCTTCTGAAACTCCAATTCCAGGAGAACTCCAGTTCCAGGGGAATCCGAGACCCTCTTCTGACCTCCGCGGCATTGCACGACACGGGTGTACAAACTTGCATGCAGACAGCACATTGATACACATACAGAAATAAATAAATGCCGGTCGTGGGTGGCGCACTGCCTGTACTCCTAACCTAGCACTGGAAGCAGAGGCACGCGGAGGCAGGCACATCTCGGGATTCAAGGCCACCCTGGTCCACATGGCGGGCCCCCGGCCAGGGGGGACTAAAGGGAGACCCTGTCTAAAAAAAAAAAAAAAAAAAAGACCCCCCAAAAAAGATTAGTGCTCGGGAGGCAGAGGCAGGTGGATTTTTGTGAATTCAAGGCCAGCCTGGTTTACAGAGCAAATTCCAGGACAGCTGGGGCTACAGGGAGACCCTGTCTTGAAAAGACCAAAAAAAAAAGGGGCTGGAGAGATGGCCCTAGAGGTTAAGAGCGCCGACTGCTCTTGCAGAGACCGGGGTTCGATCCCCAGCACCCACACGGTGGCTGAGAACTGTTTTTAACTCCAGTTCCAGGGGAATCCGACACCCACTTCTGACCTCCATGGCATTGCACGACACGGGTGCACAAACCTACATGCAGACAGTACATTCATACACAAACAAAAATAAATAAAGTTAAAAAAAAGACAAAAAAATGACTGACAAAAATAAGTAAATTAATAAATAATTGTGCTAAAGCACATGACAAAATTTGTCACCTTAGGCATTTAGGTGTACAAGTCAGTGGTGGTAAGCAGCCAGCTGATTTTCATCTTTCGCTGTTACAGTCCATGAAGCAAATCCAAATCCTTGTTTGTAGTCTATGTAGTTTTCTCTGGGATACTAAGTTTCTTGTGAGAGACAGTGAGGGTGACAGGGAAAAATGGGTTGTTCTTACCCCTAAGATTAGTAAATTATTCCCAAATGTGATTTTTAACTTTTGAATGAGATAGTTTTCCAAAGCAAATGTTAAAGTGGGCCAAAAAATTAACATCCTCCAACAAAACTTGTTTTTCTATGTTTATAACCGTACAGCCAATGAAAGCAAAGGATGGTTTACTGCCCAATACCTGAATGCCACATGGTAGATAACTGTGGAAGATGATGGCCTCCGGACATCCTGAGTCTTTCTTGCCACACATCCACAGGCAGTTGCGTCCTACCTAGAGACACAGCTTTGGTATTAGACCTAGTTTCCCAGTCCAGCCTCCATAGCTTCATTAGAGGGTGACCCGAGGTGACAGATGCCTTCACCCTATGCCCTCAGGTTCCTCCCTGTGGAGGATGCTGTAACTTGTGCAGCCTAGGTCTTATTGTGTGCTGGCATTTGAGAGTAGAAACAAGGTTGGCTTAAACCTGCAGCCGTGAAGCGAGCCAAGCAAGTTCTGTAGACCTGGCTCCAGTTCCAAACCTGCCAGGAACTCACTCCTGTGGCCCAGGGCAGTCCCTGACATTGGCAGCAGGTCTCTGAAGCTGTACAATGGTGTCTGGCTGTGAGGATGCTGTTAAGGTTTATTTTGCTGTAGCAGGAACAGTGCTTGGACCTGTGCCAGACACCAAACATGTCCTTGGTAAACCTTGAGGTACAGCGCCATGCCTCAGAGCTGCCAAATAGCTCAACTCGGGAAACAGCAACAAAGGCAGCACATGCTTCTACCATGTCTCTGTGCCAACTGTCTTCTGTGCATTCAACATTTATTGACTTGTTTAGTCTTCTCAACCACCTAGGAGACACGAGCCGTCATGTACACTTTACGAAAGACAGATACAGGAGGGGGGAGACACTGGAGCAAAATTCCCGTCACTCTGCAGCAGAGCTACAGTTTGAACCTAATTCATGCTCTTTACAGTGATGATGATGATGATGATGATGATGATGATGATGATTGTTGTTGTTGTTGTTGTGTGTTGTCGTTTTTGAGATAGGATCTCACTATGGCCCTGGCTGACCCACAATTCACTTAGAAGATCAGGTTGCTGCTGGGCATGCTGGCGTACACCTTTAATTCCAGCAGTCAGAGGCAGAGGCAGGCAGATCTCTGAGTTTGAGGCCAGCCTGGTCTACATAGTGAGTTCTAGGACAGCTGGGGCTACAGGGAGACCCTGTCTTAAAAATACCAAAAAAAAAAAAAAAAAAGAAAAAGAAAAGAAAAAAGAAGGTTGGCCTTGAACTCACAGAGAGCGTACCTACATTTTGTCTCTCGGGGGTGGGTCTATATTCTTTTTTTGTTGCTGTTTGTTTTGGTCTTTTTGAGACAGGGTCTCCCTTTAGTCTCAGCTGGCCTGGAGCTCACTATAGTAGATCAAGGCTGGCCTTTGAACTCACAGAAATCCACTTGCCTCTGCCTCCTGAGTGTGTGAGCCACCACGCCCCAGAAGGTCTGTATTCTTTTTTTTTAAATTTTATTTATTTTTATATGTATGAATGTATTGTCTGCATGTATGGTTTGTGCACTCATGTTGTGCAATGCCGTGGAGGGTCAGAAGAGGGTGTCGGATTCCCCTGGAACTGGAGTTCTTCTGGAATTGGAGTTACAGATGGTTCTCAGGCACCATGTGGGTGCTGGGGATTGAACCCGAGTCTTCTGCAAGAGCAGTCAGTGTTCTTAACTGCTAGGCCATCTCTCCAGCCCCGGCAGGTCCGTATTCTTAACCAACATTAAATACTTTACTGTTTACACATCTTTGTATGGAGGGGGGAGGCAAAGATATAAACAGGTGTTTTCCTCTATTCTCATAGTTCCGTGATTTCAATAACCTATATTAAGATGTCTCTCTTAGCTGGGCGTGGTGGCACACGCCTTTAATCCTAGCACTTGGGAGGCAGAGGCAGATGGATCTTTGTGAGTTCAAGGCCAGCCTGGTCTACAGAGTGAGTTCCAGGACAGCTGGGACTACAGGGAGACCCTGTTCTCGAAAAGCCAAAAAAAAAAGATCTCTCTCTCTCTTACTCTCCTTTTTTTGTTTTGCCCAGTGTGCTAGTACATGCCTTTAATCCCAGCACTTGGGAGGCTGATCTCTGTGAGTTCAAGGCCAGCCTGGTCTACACAGTGAGTTCCAGGCTAGCTGGAGCCAAAGGGAGACCATGTCCAAAAAAAAAAAAAAACAAATCTCTTTGGGGCCCAGGGCTTGCCTCCTTAGCACCAGGCCTTGGTAGAGTGCTGTCAAGGTGACTTTGCCAAACACTTCATTTTCACACTGCTAACAGTTGAGGAATTTTCTCCTCTTCCTTCCCCCTCCCTCTTCCTCCCCTCCCCCCCTCCCTCCTCCCTCTCCCCTCCTCCTCCTCTTCTTTTTCTTCTGGGCCTCATGACACCTCCTGCTGCAGCTTCCCAGGTGGTTAGAACTGTAGGAACTCTAAGAACTCTGTGCACCGCCATGTCCAGCTCCTGGGAACCCATTAAACGAGTGCCAATTGACTACTTGTTGTTAAGGTGATATCAACATAAAGAGTATAAGAGCTGTTATTAAATTTCTCACTGGTCACTTAGGACCTCTATGATCCACGAGCCTAATGGAGGTTTGAAACTCAAATGCTTGGCGAGTTGCCTTTTCATGCTGTGAGATACTCTGCTCCATTAGCTTGCTCAATTTCCTTAAAGTTCCACCTCAAAATGGAAGAATGTCTCACCAGATTACATGCATCTTTATAATATGTCCTCAGAGGAAATATCTGGAGCAAGCCTCAGTGCTTTGTCAGCAAGCCTTACTCTGTTCTTCACTTCGTCCACTCCTGTCTCCATCTGCAGCGCAGCGAAAGCTGTCCTCCTCTAGCTGATGGCCCCCAGTGGTGAGGACATAGCTACTTGTGTGGACTGAAACTCTCTTCCTGGGATGCGGAGGACCTCAGGCTGCCCAGCAGTGGCTTCTGCACCTGGTGCTGGACTGGCATCTTTTCCCAGACCAAAAAGATACTGAGTAGTAGACTGCCCCACCTGCAGGCTTCTTGTTGGCTCTAGCACCACCTTCCCCCAGGGGCCCGGCACTCGGTATCTCAGGTTGTGCCCATTGATCCTGATGGCCTGCTTCTTCTCTTACTTTCCTTCCCTCCTATGCTAGCTTGTTCTCCAAGGAGTCCCTCTATATCTGAAGCTCAGTGAGCAGAGACGCTTGAGTGCAGGCAAATCAGAAGTGCTTGAATGTTTCTGACGATGTGGATGAGAGGGGTCGAGAGCCATATCTTTGGCTTAATTCGACAAACAGATAATGTGCTAAGTCACCTTATTTGGCTTGATATATAGGACACATTCAATATTTTTAACAATTTTATTTTTTGATCAGGTTTGGAGGGCTAAATCTTTGTAAAGTGCACATCCAAAATACAAGAAAAGCATTACCACAGGCTGGAGAGATGGCCTAGTGGTTAAGAGCGCCGACCCGCTCTTACAGAGGACCCGGGTTTCGATCCCAGCACCCACATGGCGGCCCGAGAAACCGTCTGTAAACTCCAATTCCAGGGAACTCCAGTTCCAGGTGAATCTGACGCCCTCTTCTGACCTCTGCAGCATTGCACGACACGGGTGCACAAACTTGCATGCAGACAGTACAGTGATACACATACAGAATAATAAATGCCGGGTGTGGTGGCACAAGCCTTAAATCCCTAGCACTTGGGAGGCAGAGGCAAGTCGGATCTCTGTGATTTGAGGCCAGCCTGGTCTACAGAGTGAGTTCCAGGACAGCCAGAGCTACAGGGAGACCCTGTCTCAAAAAGACCAAAAAAAAAAAAAAGAACCAGTACCACCGCTTGGGCCCTCCTCTCCAGAGCACCTCACTCATTAACTTGCTGATGGTACATCTTTAGGTTGCTCATGGAGAGGTACTCAAGGTCAATGAGGTATTTTTCATGTTACTCACCCCTGGAAATGGAACCTTTATTCCACTAAGATTTCATGTGGAAACTCAATTATAAAACTTCAATCTGAATTGCTTTGGCTTAAGGACAGGGGCCCCAAGGGTTCCTGTTTCCTCACCTAGGAAGGAGTCTAGCACACCTTTACAGAGGCTCCCAGGCCCTAGAGACCCTTTTGAAAACTGGAATTGAGGGGCTGGAGAGATGGCCTAGTGGTTAAGAGCGCCGACTGCTCTTGCAGAGGACTCAGGTTCAATCCCCAGCACCCACATGGCGGCTGAGAACCGTCTGTAGCTCCAATTCCAAGAGAACTCCAGTTCCAGGGGAATCCGAGACCCTCTTCTGACCTCCGTGGCATTGCACGACACGGGTGCACAGACCTACATGCAAACAGTACATTCATACACATAAATAAATAAATAAATAAAATAAAAATAAATATTAAAAAAAGAAACTGGAATTGAGGCTTTGAATAATGACAAAACTCTGTTCTTTTTTTTTTTTTTTTTTTGTGATACAAGGTCTCCCTATAAGCCCCCAGCTGGCTTGGAACTAACTATGTAGACAAGCCGGCCTTGAGACTACACAGAGATCCACTTGCCTCTGCCCTCCTGAGTGCTAGGATAAAAAAGGTATGCGCCATTCACGTCCAGCTTAAAGACAGTTTCTTTAGCCGCCATGTGGGTGCTGAGAATCGACCCGTTCCTCTGCAAGAGATCAGTCGGACTCTTAACGATTAGCCATCTCTCCAGCCCAAATCTGTTCTTTACTCTAAGACATCTCGGGCACATGTCCCCCTGAGCCTCAGTTTCTCATCTTGCAAATTGAACTAACACGACTTGATTCATACGCAGTAAAATTCATAAAGTTCATCAACTTGCCTTACTAATGTCCCAATAGCCCCTTTTATTCAACTTATTTCTAAGGACATATTTTTCCCAAGGACAGAGAACAGACTGTCCGATGGAAACAGTTCCCCTGGGGCCGTAAATATTGCCAATTTTACTGAGAAGTTACGAGAGTCAAAAACCTTTTCCTTACCACTGTTCTTTGGATAATCTGCTTTCAAAAATAAAGCCCACAAAGACAAAAAACATCCTGAATCATATTTTCCAGCAAGTATGAATTAAGATGGCTTGGATGCTAAGATAGATTAGAAGGAATCTCCACCAAAGCCTCATCCTGGACCATGTACCCAGGCAGTCCCATCACGTTAGCATACAAGGTGGGAGCTGCCTCTTTCATGGTCTGTCAGGCTTCTGTCAGGCAAGGACCAGCTACATAAGCAAGTGAGGTTTCCTGTCGACTTCAGCTGGGAACTCCTCCCCGAATCCCACAAGGCTGCCTCGGAACATCTGAATCTTTGTTCAACTGTCACCTTCCTGATAAGCCTTTCTCAGCTTAACCAAGTACCTCAGGGTCAGACCTTGGATCAGAGCCTATCAACAATGCTTTTCCCATCACCCCTCAGCTCTATTCTTACAGGAGGAAGTCTGGGTTCTAATCTTTTGTATCTCACTCCCCCTGCAAAGGTTCTGGGGTAGAAAGCTCACCTAAAAATATATTTATTAAATTGATTAAAAAATAAATTACTAAAAGACAGACTTTGGGTTAATAGACCACAACTATCAGTTACCAAGCTCCACCTTTAGGTCATTGGTTTCTTCATGTCTCTCTCTGCTTAAACCTATAGAATACAAATACGACTCTCATAGATTAAGTTTAGTCTTTCTATAATTCGTTTTTTAAAACAGGGCTCATTATGTAATCCTGGCTGTGCTGGAACTCACAATGTAGACACAGGCGGCCTATCTCAGAGACATCTGCCGCTCTGCTTCCTCAGTGGCTGGGATTAAAGGTGGTGTTGCCCACCACACCTGACTTAGGCAGTAATTCCTCCGCCTCCTCCTCCTCCTCTCCCCGCCTCCCCTCCGCCTCCTCCTCTCTTTCTCCGCTCCTCTCATTCTTCTTCTGCTTCTTAGTCTTTTGGGGCAGGGTCTCCCTGGAGTCCCACAGCCTGGCCTGAACTGATATGTTTTAAGACCAGGCTGGCCTCGAACTCACAGAGCAGTCCATGCCTGATTGCTAGGATTAAAGGCATGCACCACCACACCTGGCTCAATTGTGTTTCTTGAAAATAATCTCTGGACCAGTAAAATGGCTCAGCAAGGGCGGGAGCTTGCCACCAAGGCTGATAACCTGAGTTTGATTCCAGGCTCCCACATGGTAGAAGGAGAGAACCTACTCCTGAAAAGCTGCCTCTGACATCATGTCCACACACACAAAAAAAAAAATTTAAAGTCACAAAAATAAGAAAATATCTCCACCGACAATTATAAATTACTTAGACATGTTCTAAGCAAGAAAACAAATCTGTTGACCTTCCTATTAGGCATAAATTCCCAAGTTGGTTACGTCTCCCCTTGGATGAAGCAAAAAGACTTTGAAATGATGTTTAAGATTCTCCAGGTTCATCTTCCTAACTCCTTTCTGCCCTTTGCCACAATGAACTTCTCAAAAAAATTGTTTAAAAAAACAAACAAAAAAGAAAAAAAATTGTTTACTATTTTTGATTTTTGTTGTGAGATGAGTTGAATACCTGCATGTGGTGGTGTTCCCTGTGGTCCTGCAAATGCCTCATGTGGTGGGTGGTTCCTTAGTGCATGTGTGGCCGTGTGTCCTCAATGTCCGTTTGGGTGGTGTTCCTCGTGTCTGCAATGTCTGCATGTGGGTGGGTGTACCCTGTGTCCTGCAATGCCTGCATGTGGGTGGGTGTAACCTGTGTCCTGCAATGGCCCCTGCCATTTGGGTGGGTGTTTNAAAAAAAAAAAAAAAAACAATCTCTTTGGGGGCCCAGGGCTTGCCTCCTTCGCACCAGGCCTTGGTAGAGTGCTGTCAAGGTGACTTTGCCAAACACTTCATTTTCACACTGCTACAGTTGAGGAAGTTTCTCCTCTTCCTTCCCCTCCCTCTTCCTCCCCTCCCCCCCTCCTCTCCCCTCCTCCTCCTCTTCTTTTTCTTCTGGGCCTCATGACACCTCCTGCTGCAGCTTCCCAGGTGGTTAGAACTGTAGGAACTCTAAGAACTCTGTGCACCGCCATGTCCAGTTCCTGGGAACCCATTAAACGAGTGCCAATTGACTACTTGTTGTTAAGGTGATATCAACATAAAGAGTATAAGAGCTGTTATTAAATTTCTCACTGGTCACTTAGGACCTCTATGATCCACGAGCCTAATGGAGGTTTGAAACTCAAATGCTTGGCGAGTTGCCTTTTCATGCTGTGAGATACTCTGCTCCATTAGCTTGCTCAATTTCCTTAAAGTTCCACCTCAAAATGGAAGAATGTCTCACCAGATTACATGCATCTTTATAATATGTCCTCAGAGGAAATATCTGGAGCAAGCCTCAGTGCTTTGTCAGCAAGCCTTACTCTGTTCTTCACTTCGTCCACTCCTGTCTCCATCTGCAGCGCAGTGAAAGCTGTCCTCCTCTAGCTGATGGCCCCCAGTGGTGAGGACATAGCTACTTGTGTGGACTGAAACTCTCTTCCTGGGATGCGGAGGACCTCAGGCTGCCCAGCAGTGGCTTCTGCACCTGGTGCTGGACTGGCATCTTTTCCCAGACCAAAAAGATACTGAGTAGTAGACTGCCCCACCTGCAGGCTTCTTGTTGGCTCTAGCACCACCTTCCCCCAGGGGCCCGGCACTCGGTATCTCAGGCTGTGCCCATTGATCCTCATGGCCCGCTTCTGCTCTTACTTTCCTTCCCTCCTATGCTAGCTTGTTCTCCAAGGAGTCCCTCTATATCTGAAGCTCAGTGAGCAGAGACGCTTGAGTGCAGGCAAATCAGAAGTGCTTGAATGTTTCTGACGATGTGGATGAGAGGGGTCGAGAGCAGATAATGTGCTAAGTCACCTTATTTGGCTTGATATATAGGACACATTCAATATTTTCTAACAATTTTATTTGATCAGGTTTGGAGGGCTCCAAATCTTTGTAAAGTGTCACATCCCAAAATACAAGAACCAGTACCAGGCTGGAGAGATGGCCTAGTGGTTAAGAGCGCCGACCGCTCTTACAGAGGACCCGGGTTCGATCCCCAGCACCCACATGGCGGCCGAGAACCGTCTGTAACTCCAATTCCAGGAGAACTCCAGTTCCAGGTGAATCTGACGCCCTCTTCTGACCTCTGCAGCATTGCACGACACGGGTGCACAAACTTGCATGCAGACAGTACATTCATACACATATGAAAACAAATACCAGGCTGGAGAGATGGCCTAGTGGTTAAGAGCGCCGACTGCTCTTGCAGAGGACCCGGGTTCGATCCCCAGCACCCACATGGCGGCCGAGAACCGTCTGTAACTCCAATTCCAGGAGAACTCCAGTTCCAGGTGAATCTGACGCCCTCTTCTGACCTCCGCAGCATTGCACGACACGGGTGCACAAACTTGCATGCAGACAGTACATTGATACACATAAATAAATAAATAAATAAAATAAAAATAAATATTAAAAAAAAGAAAACTGGAATTGAGGCTTTGAATAATGACAAAACTCTGTTCTTTTTTTTTTTTTTTTTTTTGAGACAAGGTTTCCCTATAGCCCCAGCTGGCTTGGAACTCACTATGTAGACAAGGCCGGCCTTGAACTCACAGAGATCCACTTGCCTCTGCCTCCTGAGTGCTAGGAACAAAGGTATGCGCCATCACGTCCAGCTTAAAGACAGTTCTTAGCCGCCATGTGGGTGCTGAGAATCGAACCCGGTTCCTCTGCAAGAGCAGTCGGTACTCTTAACTGATGAGCCATCTCTCCAGCCCAACTCTGTTCTTTACTAGCTAAGACATCTTGGGCACATGTCCCTGAGCCTCAGTTCTCATCTGCAAAATGAACTAACACGACTTGATTCATACGCAGTAAGCATTCAGTAAAGTTCATCACTTGCCTTACTAATGTCCCAATAGCCCCTTTTATTCCACTTATTTCTAAGGACATAGTTTCCCAAGGACAGAGAACAGACTGTCCGATGGAAACAGTTCCCCTGGGGCCGTAAATATTGCCAATTTTACTGAGAAGTTACGAGAGTCAAAAACCTTTTCCTTACCACTGTTCTTTGGATAATCTGCTTTCAAAAATAAAGCCCACAAAGACAAAAACATCCTGAATCATATTTTCCAGCAAGTATGAATTAAGATGGCTTGGATGCTAAGATAGATTAGAAGGAATCTCCACCAAAGCCTCATCCTGGACCATGTACCCAGGCAGTCCCATCACGTTAGCATACAAGGTGGGAGCTGCCTCTTTCATGGTCTGTCAGGCTTCTGTCAGGCAAGGACCAGCTACATAAGCAAGTGAGGTTTCCTGTCGACTTCAGCTGGGAACTCCTCCCCGAATCCCACAAGGCTGCCTCGGAACATCTGAATCTTTGTTCAACTGTCACCTTCCTGATAAGCCTTTCTCAGCTTAACCAAGTACCTCAGGATCAGACCTTGGATCAGAGCCTATCAACAATGCTTTTCCCATCACCCCTCAGCTCTATTCTTACAGGAGGAAGTCTGGGTTCTAATCTTTGTATCCCCCTGCAAAGGTTCTGGTAGAAAGCTCACTAAAAATATTTATTAAATTGATTAAAAAATAAATTACTAAAAGACAGACTTGGGTTAATAGACCACAACTATCAGTTACCAAGCTCCACCTTTAGGTCATTGGTTTCTTGATGTCTCTCTCTGCTTAAACCTATAGAATACAAATACGACTCTCATAGAATTAATTTTATTTCTTTATTCTTTTTAAACAGGGTCTCATTATGTAATCCTGGCTGTGCTGGAACTCACAATGTAGACCAGGCTGGCCTCAAACTCAGAGA
>VZQC01013109.1:3512-31296 GCA_009823505.1 Rhizomys pruinosus
AAAAAAAAAAAAAAAAGAATACAAAGAATGCAGAACAGAGGCTGCTTAACAAATATTTTCATTTTATCTTCAAAGAGGAGACATTCTTATGCCTCAGATGTTGCATTACATAGTAATATAAGAACCAGCTTTTGCCTGCCAAGCTGAAATGATAACAATGTATTTATGGTCTCTTTTAATGGGAGTGAAACATGACACACCCATTTCTCTCCAGGATTTTCATTTATTAATCCAATTATAAATTAGGGAAAAATCTCACATTTATGTTTAGCCATTAAGATGGGCAAGAGTAACATGTGAAAGGATGTGACCCAGAGATTAAGAACTTTCTGGCTCACAGGATAAAATGGTTAGACTCCCAATAATTCCTTCCACCAGGAAGAACTGGAATAACAAATAAATGAATGCATCTGGAGATCCCAGTTTCATCCGTGTTGTTGGAGTGTCATGTACTCAGCTGGGCTGCCACTGAAATCCGTCAGAGGCTCTTAGTCTGTTGTTCACTGCTGTGCCCAGGTGTGGCTCCAAACTTCATGTCTCTGCCATTCAGGATGGCCCCAGTCATCTGAGCCAATGCTGGCCTGAAGGCATGATGTAGCCACTGAAGAAACATCTACCCTAGCCTAAACTTCAAGTGCTACTACTTCTCCTGTTGGAGTAATCACAAAGCAGGTACACTGCTCCTGATTCTGTCCCTATCAGAACCACCTGGGCCAGTAGAAACACCTACCCTACTCAGCCTTCTGAGACAGCCAGCCTCTCTAACCCATTCCTCATTCACAGACAGCAAGACATGCCACAAAGGCAACCTTAAGAAACAGTAGGTACAACATAGTGTCATAAGAAATGATAAAGTTGGGGCTGAAGAGAGGGCTCAGTGGTTATGAGCACTGGCTACTCTTGCAGAGGACCCCTAGGTCCGAATCCCAGCATGCACCTGGTGGCTAACAAACGTCCATAATTCCAGTTACAGGGGATCTGACACCTTCTTCTGACCTCCGTGGGCTTTACACAACATGGGCATATTTACATCATGAAGGCAATACACACATACACATAAATTACAAATAAAAATAAATAAAATATTGTTTTTTTTTTCTTTTTAAGACAGGAGGCCTGGAACTCACTATGTAAACCAGGCTGGTCTTGAACTCACGGAGATCCACCTGCCTCTGCCTCTGCCTCTGGAGTGGTGTGATTAAAGGTGTGTACCACCACTAAAATATTTTTTAAAAAGACAAAGTAACCTAACAGCAAAAGAGAAACAGAAACTTCTTAGCAGTAGACCTCAAAGGAAAGGAGATGATGCCTGCTAAAGATTTGAAAAGAATGACTATAAAGTCACAGAATAAAAATAAAAAGAATACAGATAATCCAACAAAACAGAAGAACGTCATGGTGGATAAAGAGTGTCAAAGAGAAATAGTGGAAATAAAGAACCCATTAATTCAAATTAAGTAAATGAATAAACAACAAATGAAAAGTCTCATCTACATATAAGAGAGCAAGTTTTGAAAACTCTTCCCATATGGAACTCAATGAAGTGCTGTGAAAATGCCCCAGGATCTTCCTTCTCTTTGCATTTGGGCAATAGTTTTTGTTTCATATACACATATTATACATGTTGTTTTCTCTCACCTTTTCTTATAATTATTATCTAGTCATCTTTTTTCATGAGGAAAATTTAAATTTCCTTCCTTTTCAGAATCTTTTGTCTTTTGCTTTCTTTTAAAATACAGTTCCAAGCATTTATCTTAAAAATATTAATTTTCCCTCAAAGGTCTTGGTCATTCTTTAATTCTATTTGATTATGGTTTTTAAATAATAAATGATCTTTTCCAAAGAACAAAGAGAATCTACCAGGTAAACTAGGATCCAATGGCTTAGAAGTTTTCTCAGCAGAATTCTAGGAAGCATTACTTGCAGCACAGACTGTAAGTACTTAAAATGAAGTAATCATGAGGAATCAGCATGTGTGCAATCACAGCAAGTCATGGTGGATATAACTCATCTTTTCCTTGATAGGATTACTAAACAGATGGTCAGAGAAATGTATTAAGCATGACGTATCTGGGTTTCAGCAAGTAATTTAACAAGATTTCTCATGATGTTCTTAAGGTCAAGATAGAAGGAATATAGCCAAGCACAACAGCAGTTAGGTTCAAGTTACTCTGCAGATGATTCCTCCCCAAATGGTGCTAATTAATGTCAGCTGCCTAGTGGCTCCTGGCTATGCAACCAGCCTTCTTCATCCAGTTCTTCCAGTTGAACATTCTGGTCAGTGATTTACACAATGCAAATGAAGCCATATGTATTCAATTCAAATACAACAACAAACTGAAGTTTGATAAGTGTGAGAGAACCTAATTACAATAAAGAGGACCTTTACAAGCCACACTATGTAACTGAATCAATTAGATGAATGGTCATACAAATATTAGGTTTTATACATGAATATAGAAACTATGTAGTTACAGGATACAGAAAATTTAACATATGTGTGCCTGATTATATAAAAAATCAAGCACTTCACCAGAAACTCTGAAGGTGATAGAAGAAAATGTTGGTAGCAATCTACAAGAAGTAGGAGTAGGAAAAGACTTTCTAAATCAAACAGCAGCCACGTAAGAAATAAGGTCAACAGCTGACAAGTGGGACCTCATTAAATTCAAAAGCTTCTGTACAGTGAAAGAAACAATCAAGGAAGTGAAGAGAAAACCCACAGAGTGGGAGGAAACATTCACTAGTGATACATCTGACAGAGCACACCCAGCATATATAAACTACTCAAAAACAAAGAACCAAGAAAACAAATGACCCACTCAAGAGATGGAGTAAAGAGCTGAACAGAGACTTCAACAGTGAGGAAGTAAAGATGGCTGAGAAACATCTTAAAAAGTGTTCAACATCGTTAATAATTAAGGAAATGCAAATTAAAACCACTCTCAGATATCATCTCACTCCAATAAGACTGGCCAAGATCAAGAAAACAAAAGACACCAAATGCTGGAGAGGTTTTGGGGAAAGAGGAACACTCATCCACTGCTGGTGGGAATGTAAACTCATACAACCACTGTGGAAAGCAGTGTGGAGAACCCTTAAAAGGCTCAAAATGAGCCTACCACCTGACCCAGTCATACCACTTCTGGGTATATACCCAGAAGACTCATCCTACTGCAAAGATCCATGCACACCTATATTTATTCCAGCACTCTTCACATAGCAAAGAGCTGGAACCAACCCAAATGCCCCTCAACAGATGAATGGATAACAAAACTCTAGTACATCTACACAATGGAGTTCTATGCAGTGGTAAAGAAAGATGGCATCATGAACTGTGCAGGTAAATGGATGGAGCTTGAAACCATTATGCTAAGTGAAGCAATACAGTCCCCCCAAACAGAAGGGGGAATGGTTTCCCTCATGTGTGGATCCTAGTACCAAATCCCCAGTTGAAAGGCATGCTGAGCAACTTTATTATATTTCTTTCTATCTGAAAGCAACTGTGCTGTTATAATGTGAATCTCTTAATGGGCTCTAGAATTAACTTAGCACTTATTTTCAGATATAGTAATTAATATACATGGGTGGAAGGTATGTATTCATATTTTAGAGTAATATAAAATTAAAGGGAAAATGTGAATTCCTAAAAAAAAAAAAAAGAAATGTTTAACTGTTGTGAAATGTTTAACTGCTTGCTCTGCCTACTGTAATCTTACTTGCCACTGCTGGCAAAAAGAAGCTAAGTTGTCACATGTAGCAGGAAAATTCTATAAAAATGAAGTAACTGGTTTCTGCCTTTAAATGTCCCCTCCCATTTAATCTGGCACTGCAGTTTCCTAGCCTGGCCTGGGGATTGCAGTGAGATGGCCAGCTTTAATAAAGAACTTGGCTAATTGGGAAAAAAATCAAAATACCAAGTGTCCTACTTGACAGGGAGTTCACTAGTCTCAAGATGTAGCAACCATGAAAAAAGGAAACACTCCACCTCTAAATGTTGAGTGCATTAATGAGTATAGGGTATTAGTACCAAAATGTGCTGATCACAATGAATTCTGATGTTTCAAGCCCAATAGACTTTGAAATATTATTTTTGTTGTTTATGCATAAGAAACACATATTGATTGCTGTTTGTTTAATGGCCTGCGGCCCGCTGGGAAACATCTTCCCGTTTCTGTGTTTGTTCAGTATCGTTGGGAAGTATCTATTTTTTAGGATCTAGACTCAATTCAGATTAATAACTAAATATCTTCTCTTATACTTTTGTGTCATAATCATGACAAATAGGTATTTTTTTGTTAGGACTTCATAAAATATATTGATATACATGTTTTGTTGCAATATACAATAGAAATAAAAAGAGTAAAGTTTAAAAAGTGGCATTTGTGCCAGGCATGGTGATGCACACCTTTAATCCTAGCACTCGGGAGGCAGAAGCAGGCGGATCTGTGTGAGTTCAAGTCCAGCCTGTTCTACAGAGTGAGTTCCAGGACAGCTGGGGATACAGGGAGACCCTGTCTCAAAAAGACCTCCCCCCCCAAAAGTGGCATTTGCAGTTTTGAACTTATCTTTAAGTTACTCTTTTTTAAATATTTATTTTTAACTATGTGTATCTATGTGTGTCTCTGTGTGGGTATGTGCACATGTATGTGTCTACAGAATTCAGAAATGTCAGATCCCCTGGAACTGGGGCTACAGGCTATTGTGAGCCACCTGATGTGGGTGCTGTGGTGTTAACCTGGGTCCTCTGTAAGAATGGCTTGTACTCTTAACTTCTGAGCCATCTCTCTATCCTTCAGTTATTTTATAGGCTACTAAAATTAATCCTTTTGTTAACATAGTTCAAAGTATTATACTCAAGAAAATTATCTTAGAAAATACATATTATTTTTTGTCTACATATATTCTGTGAAAGGTTTTCAGAATAGGCTTTCCCTAACATGGTGAAACCTATCCCCTTGAATTTTGTAATCTGTCATCTTCTGTGTGTGATTTCCAATGTTGTAGGTCCAATCCGAATTAAATTAAGAAAAGACTATGAGAGGTAATTCTATGTGAGTTTGGACCTAGATTGCCCATATTTTAAGTGGAGCACTTCACCCCTACTATATCCCCTAAATAAGTGCCACATGGCCCTTGCTCCACAAGAGGTGGAAAATGTAGTCTAACTATAGTCCAAGAAGAAGAGAAAATGTGTTTGGATTGCAACTCATCTAGGCCTGCCTATCTATCATATAGAAACTTCTCTGAGGATCAGCAAAGAAACTGGGCTACAAGTTTACTAATGATTTCTAAATTATAAAGTACAAATACCACAAAGGCCATGGGTATTGAAATTACAAGGGAAAAATGCCATGTAGATATAAAATTATGGGGTGTATATTAAATAAGACAGTGAAAAACTCTTAAAAACAAAATTTTAAAGCTAGGAAGAATACTAAGAATATTCCTCGCCAGGCATGGTGGTGCACACCTTTAATCCCAGCACTTGAGAGGCAGAGGCAGGCAGATGAGGCAGGCAGATCTCTGTGAGTTCAAGGCCAACCTGGTCTATAGAGTGAGTTCCAGACCAGCTGGGACTACAGCTAAAGGGAAACCCTGTGTCAAAAAGCCCCTTCCTAAAAAACAAATATTCCACAATATTCTTAAAGAGAGCATGCAATTCAACAATGCATAAAATATTAATTAAATATAGTCAATGATTGGGCTGGAGAGATGGCCTAGCAGTTAAGAGTGCCGACTGCTCTTGCAGAGGACCCGGGTTCAATCCCCAGCACCCACATGGAGGCTGAAAACCACCTTTAACCCCAGTTCCAGGGGAGTCCTACGCCCTCTTCTGACCTCTGCGGCATTGCACAACACGGGTGCACAAACCTACATGCAGACAGTACACTCATACACATAAAAATAAATAAAATTTCATATATATATATATATATATATATATATATATATAGTCAATAACAAATAATAGGAGAGGTCATAGACCCTAGAGAAAAATCTACTTCTATCAGTTCCCTAGAACAATGTAACTTCTTACCATATCTTAAATATATATCCTTATGCTTAAAGAAAATTGTACCTCTAATTACTTATCAAAGAAACTTCTTTTGCAGCAGATGGAGACTAGTACAAGTTTCCATAACTGGTAAAATGTAGAGAATAAGTGACTATGAGGTGCACAGTCCTAAGTGACACCCCTAAAATGCAACCTCTACACCTAAGGCTCCGTGAACACCACAGAGGATGGGGTGGGAAGAATGTAAGAGCCAGAGGGACAAGCACCTGCTTCTAGTTCTTGAATTCTACACATGATAGAGAAGCTGCATGGATGAAATCTCCACAGTATGGAAGTCTAAAGAGATGATAGTGACAAATCCAATTGACATGCTAAGGTAGATGGGGGAAATGTCAAAGGGCTCCCACCTCAAGAAGAGCTATAGGCAATAAATTGATGCTGAGGTAAGGTGAATTGGTCTTTTCCAGGGACTAGCTCCCTAAGAAGGGGAGCTAGTCCCTAATCTAATCCTTAGTAGGCAGCCCTAAACACAGGTACACAGGGGCACCCATTGCACAGACTCACTGCATTATATGCATAACTATGTGTATATGTATACGTATATGTATTTATAAGTGTATATATGTATATGTAACCATAATAATAATAATCAAAGAGAAGGATAAGAAATTGAGAGGAGGGGGCCATGGGAGGAATTGGTGGGGGACTGGGAGGGATGGAAATTATGTAGAAATACTCATGTATGAAATTCTCAAAAGTATTAAACAATAAGAAATAGGCAACAAATTTCAGTAGGTATTTCTTCAAGGAAGGTAGACAAATTGGAAATACACACATGTAAAGATTCCCAAAATAATAATTAGAGAAATGCAAATCAAAACCATAGTGAGATAAGTGCTTCATGTCCATTAGGGCAACTGCCATTGTAAAGAGCAGTCTGGGAATGACTACTCCGGCAAAGTTCTGAGTATGTTGGAAGCCTTGTACCTTGGCGGTAAGGATTTAGAATGGTTCAAATTCTCTTCTACACAGTACATCAAATATTTAATTTTTTAAAATAACACATTTCCCAGAAAGTCTACATTTCAAGATGTACTCACAGTAATTGAAATCAGTATTATAAGAAGTCTTTATACACGGGTTTACAGTAATGATATTCACAATAGTCAAATACATAAGCAGCTCAACTATCCATTTATAAATAAAGGAGTGAGGCAAATATGAGAAATACAAATAATGAAATATTATGCAGCTTTTCAAAAGAAGGATATTTGATAGGCCTTAAATAATAATAGAGGACTTGAAGTCAGGGGGTAGTAAGTGGGCACAGTAAAGAGGGGTCTGACTGACTGGAGAGATGGCCTAGTGGTTAAGAGCACCGACTGCTCTTGCAGAGGACCCGGGTTCTATTCCCAGCACCCACATAGTGGCTGAGAGTCATCTTTGACTCCAGTTCCAGGGGAATCTGACACCCTCTTCTGACCTCCTTGGCAATGCACGACACTGGTACACAAACCTATGTACAGACAGTACATTCATACATGTAAAAAAATAAATTAAAAAAATTTAAAAAAGAGGGGTCTGAATAAGACCAAAATACATTGTAGGAAAGCCTCACATCAATAAAAATATCACTTAATGAACAAATAAGTAAGATAAAGTAAAAACAAGGATATTCTGAAAACTGCTATAACAGAAAAATATTGGGAATATTTATTAAATGAAATAAGCCAAGTGTAACACAGAAAATTTCTTCAGTCTAACGCTCTCCCAACTGAACTATTGTTAACATGGGAGGGATGTATTGAGACCACACATGCAAGTGTACAGATGGCCTCTGGAATGCCAGAGAGTGTTACCAAAGGCCACTAAACCAATAAAGCAAATATGGGTCTCCCTGAGTCAAGCAAGACTCCACCGTCAGCACCAGCTACACCTCACCTGCCTGGAAATACTGTGCAGCAGAGGCAGCCATGTGCCTGTATATCCCAAATCTAATTGGCTATTGGCTCTCCCCTTGGAGAAATAACCCATGGCTGATGCCACAAGCTTACATCCTCTACAGGTTAGAAAATGTTATAAGCCACAGTAAGAACCCTGTCATATTAACAGGGGGGAAAATTGTAAATTCATGGATTAACATATCCAACATGTGTCTATGCTAAAGTAACCTACCATAACTATTAGTGTGCTTAAATACCTATATATCTAATTGCTTGTTCTTATTAGTAGGATCGAAAGGTTTTTCCTGGACAAACTGTCAGCCCATGAAAGGAAACAGCCAGAATTGACCAGAGTTCCAAGCAACAGCTCCAGAGAGTAGTGACTGTTTTACCTCTCATCCACTGTGCCCTTTTCTAAGCCTAGGGAAAAAACCTGCGGAAGAGGGCGTGGTAGAATGTTAAGGGCTGCGATTGGGGTGAATGGTGAAACTACAGCAATGTAGTCTGGACCTCATTTGATCAAACTTGATTGAACAAACAACCTGTCACCCCCCACTGGATGGTGGGGCTGTAGGGTTTGGGCACAACACCTGCAAGATAGGTTTGCATGAAGGATGCTTGTACTCATGGATTATCACTTATAGCTAAAAAATGAAAAAAAAAAACTGAGAGAAAGATGCAGGACAGTTATGGCAGAATGCATGATCTGGGATGGGGTGGGGGTGGAGGGGGAGGTAAAGGGAAATAAGCCTGAACTGAATTGGAAAAAATGTATGAAATGCACAAAGCATCAATAAAAACTAATTTAAAAAAAAAAAGAAAATTTCTATATAATTCAAATTAGTTGAGATACCTAGACTAATTAAGTTCACACAACCAGGAAATAGAAGGGTCTTTTCCATTGCTTGGTGGTTGGTAGGACTAGGAAGTTATTTTATGATTGTATTTTTTTTTATTTTTTTATTTTATTTATTTCTGTATGTGTATGAATGTACTGTCTGCATGCAGGTTTGTGCACCCGTGTCGTGCAATGCTGCGGAGGTCAGAAGAGGGTGTCGGATTCCCCTGGAACTGGAGTTTCAGACTGTTCTCAGCCACCATGTGGGTTCTGGGGATCAAACCCGGGTCCTCTGTAAGAGCGGTGGGCGCTCTTAACCACTAGGCCATCTCTCCAGCCCCCATGATTGTATTTTTTTTAAAGGGATCATATGAAGATTCCACGGGAACTAAATGAAAGAGAATATTATAGAGAGCAAGAAACAAACATAGCAACAAAACAACTGCTCTTCCTGTTATGAGATGGGATGGTAGAGGAGGGTGTAGTTCTGTACCATGCAGGTGGTACTGAGCAGAGGACAGAAAAAAAGTCACTAAGCAGAATTCTGTGGTCTCTGCTTCAATTTCTGCCTCCAGATGCCTGCCCTGGCTCCCAGTGGTGATGATTGTGAGCTATAAGCCAAATAAGCCCTTTCCTCACCAAACTGGTTTTATGACAGTAAGAAAAAGTGAACTATGCCACTCTGCTTTGTTTCACATGATATGGCCACTGTCCTGTCCTGTACTTGCCTATTGGATATTTCTGTTCATCTTATTCTGACACTTGTTATTTATGGAAAATCACTTTAACATTATTTCTGATAACACAGGCAGCCTATTTAGGGATCGTCATTACTAATTTCAGTTAAAATGTGAATTAAAATTGTCTCCTGATCCTGTGAGTATATTAAGCTCTATCAGGAAAGACTTCATATGTGCAAGAAATATGAGGCAAACAGAAGTTTCACATGTTTTTAACTTGGATGCCACTGATTTTATACAAGATGAAATAAAACTCTACCCAGCTTGATATTTTCACAGTGGAACACTTCCACAGTCTAAGAAGGAATGCTTAGCCTCCCTCTGCTCTTTTCAGAAACTTGACCCATTATTCAAATCCTCATAGCTGACAGGAACCGTTTACTCCTTGTAGAAACATTTTGAGGAACTCTGGGGTTAAGGAGGTGAAAGGCCTAGTATTCTCTCTCTTTACTTGATTAATATCCAAAGAAAGGTATGCCTTTCCAAAGCTTCTTTTTCTTAAGCCAAATTCTATCTAAAACACATTTTCCCACTTTTATTAAATAAAATTCATTTAAAACTATCTTCAAAATTTAAGAAAATGCAGTGTTTGTATGACAGGAGAGATATACTTTGATCTATTCAGAAATGAATATATTCAGCTGAAGATTATATAAATTTTCATTTTAAATAACAATGGCCATTAGCAATACTAATAGTTTTAATCATGTAGTTTTTAGCTTCATGCCAGACACTGAGCTAAGGACTTCACAGGCATTATTTCAATCACTTCAGCCTCCCACAGCATGGGCTATTAATATGACTGTTTTACAGAAGAAATTGAAGCTTGAAGCTATGTAGCTCATCCAAGGTCATCAACCTCAAGTAGCAGAGCCAATCTTTACAAAGTAGAAAAATATTTCCCTTACTTCATTTATGAGGGGCCTGGAGAGCTGGCTCAGCTGTTAAGAGGGCTTGCTGCTCTAGCATAGGACCCAAGTTCAGTCCCCAGCCCTCAGGTAAGTCAGCTCACAACTGACTTAAGTCCATCTCCAGGAGATCTGATGCCCTCATCTGGCCTATGCAGACGGCAATGCACACAAGGTTTATTCTCACACAGACCCATACACATAAATAATCTACTCTGCTCTCTAGCTTTCATATTACCAGAAGGTTCTATGCAGACTGCTGGAAGGAGGGGTTGGGTTTCCTAAGCAGTCTTATCCATCTGTGAATCCTGTAAACCAGAGTAATGACTTATGTGGCAAGATAAACCCATGGGTGGAATAGTGAGATGAGTGGAATGGGGTAACAAACTGCTTTCTTATTGGACTGAAGTTCCACTTCATAGGAAAATACATGTGGCTTGTACCATAAATCTAGGTAAAAACCCATGGTAACAAGCTCACAGTCTCCTGGGGTAAATCTACTACTATTATTTTGCTAAATCATAGTATCAAACTTCCCTCTAAATTATATCTCTATACTCATTGATTAATGTAGCTCTCACAACTCATAAGAAAACTTTCTTTATACAGTGGTCTATGATTAACATAGAAACTTACAACTAGCCCCGAGTACAGAGAATAAATATTCATGGAGTGCTCAGCCACAAATGGAACATCTGTATAACTATTCCCCTCCCCAAGGTGCAGGGACCTCCAAGGAAGCAGGGGCAGGAAGATTGTAAAAGCTAGAGATCAGGAGAACTGGAGCAAAGCAGTATGGATATGATAGGACCACTGCACTCATAAACTCGTAGCAGCTGTGAATGTCTGCTCAAGACCTGTACCAGATCAAGCCAGTCATTATTCTCACATGGAATGGGGAACATTCACAAGTACCTACCCCTAGCTGAAGAGCAATTGATAGTTGATGGCTTCTGGAGCAGGGAGGCTCAGCTTTCTCTAAGGATGTAACTACTAGTAAGTCAACCATCTTCCACAGGATGTCCAACACCCAGAAGTGTATAGGCAGCACAAAGTGGATTCAGTGGACTATAGAAAAAAAAAGACATAAAGTTGGCATGGCTCCTGGGTGATCTGGGAGGAATTATGAAGAGAAATAGGAGGTAAATATGATCAAAATACATTGTATTCATGTATAAAATCATACAAATAATAAAATATATTTATAAAATAAACTAAAAATAAATCTTTTTATAGTATTTGAAATGTGCCTGAAAAATAAGTGATATATGTACCCAATCCAAGCTCTCTGGGTTAAGTGGCACCCGTTGCTGCTGGCTCAGGAAAGGCAGGATTTTTCATTTTTGTTGTTTCTTTTATTTTCTGTAGGTGGTGAGAGCTACCTTATATAAAATAAAAACTAACAAATACACAATTTTCTTACAGTCCAATATTAGGTATATTTGTAGTAATGTAGCAAATACCAATGATTAATGAACTTGTAAAGAGAAAAATGTTCACTCATGGCTTTGTGGCTGTCAGTACACCACCAGTTCGATCCAGTCCTCTGGGCCTGTGGTAAGGCAACACATCATGGCGGGGTGTGTGTGATGGAGCAAAGCCTTTGCCTCACAGCGGGGAGTGAAAAGGGAGGAGATGAGGTGATAAAGAACCCTTGGGACATACCCCAATGTCCAGAAGCCTCCCAACTTCCACCTCTTCCCTACACACCCACCAACGGAGTCAGCGTTTTAGTACATTTAAGATATGAGCAAGTACAACCTACCACTTCTACATCTAGGGCCTTGTGTTACTGATTTTGTTTCTGACACAGACTTTGATTCTAGCCAGAATTGGTGATTGTCCCTTCATCACATGAGTTTCTACTTTACTTCATTGCTCTTGACCTAGAGACACTCAGCTCCTCCCCTTAATAAGAAGATTCCAGAACAAATACAAGACAATCCTTAGATTTTTTTTTTTTTACTTTAAGGATATCTTTTCTTTTCATTATCTAACACATAAGAATTCTATTACTGATGAATTCCATTTCCTTATCTCTTTAGCTTGAGAGTGTTTATTGAATGCTGTAATCTAAATAGTCTCAGGAAATAGTGCCTCTTAAGCCTTCCAGCGGATAGAATCACTTGGAGTTGAAGTGGTCAAGGGAGTGGGTCTTGGGTTTTCACCGTTTAAACACTATCAATCCAGTCCAGTACTGCAGATCCATTTATATACTTTGAGTAGTAAATGTCTAGAGTTTATTTAAATATTTCACATCTGAAAGAGATTTCATTAACTTTCTTCCACCAGTTATTTTCTTGTTCTTGTCCTCAAGACTTTAGGGCATAATTGTGGTGTACTTTTTCTGGACTCTCAGAAGTTCATGATCACCTGTATTACAAAACAATTCTCGGTATGGATATGCTTTTTAGACTATTTAACAAACGATTTGGTGAACACACAACAGAATTTCTGATTGAATAGAGTTATGGATAAATGGTTTAATATATAACTAAGCAAGTCCTTTAAAAAGTCTGGTAGTGGATAATTGGAGAAGTTCTGAACTATCCATGGAGGTTTGGGTAGGAGCCCATAAGGGTGACAGTGCAGAAGGGGAATGGCAACTAGACAGGGATTCCCACAATGTCTTCTGGTTGATGGAAGTCAGTCATGTTTCTCCTGACTTAGGAGGGGAAACTCACTTTTTAAGTAAGAGTCTTAAACAGCTAACCAAAAAGATTAGTTAATCTACATGGCTAAGACATAAGTAATAAAGCAGACAAGCACTGGGCTAAAACTGGAACTTGAGATGGAGAAAAAGCTGAGGATAAAGTCAGGATCAGAGAGGCAGCAAAGCTGGCCTGACACATGCTCTGTTGGACCCAGCGCTCTTAACCTCTGAGCCATCTCTCCACCCTGGAATTCGTTCTGTGGACCAGGGTGGCCTTGAACTCACAAAGATCCACCTGCTTCTGCCTTCCAAGTGCTAGGAGTAGAGGTGTATGCCACCATGCCCAGCTTCTCTTTTAGGATTTAGGTTGGTCAGAAACTAGAAGTCTGTGCATACATTCCAAAGGATTTGCTTAGTGGTCACCAAAATGTAAGGTTACGGTACAGAGGAGCACAAGAAATGGCTATAAGGGAAGGAGAGCTGCCCAGGATAAGTTGGCTGTGGACTTGCAGCATTCCATCTTGTCTGCCTCCTTGAGATTCTGATCAGTTAATCGCCTGGGAGGATGTTCAATGGAAGGTAAGTGTCTTCTCAGGAGCTTTTGTTCATATATATACTTTCTCTACATCGTCCCACTTCTCTCATTCCAAATCACTGCCAACTACCATACTGCACTGCTTTTTATGAATTCAACATTAAAATTTTACATATAAGTAAGAGTATGCAATATTTGTATTCCTATGCTGGCCTTATTTTACTTAGTACAATATTTTTTTGGTCTTTTTGAGACAGGGTCTCCCTGTAGCTCCAGCTGTCCTGGAACTCACCATGAAGACGAAGCTGGCCTTGAACTGAATCAAAGAGATCCACCTTGACTTTGCCTCCCAAGTGCTGGGATTAAAGGCATGTGCCACCAGACCCATCCAGTACAGTGTTTTTTGTTTGTTTGTCTGTTTGTTTGTTTTTGTTTTGTTTTTAGATTCATTCATCCAGTTACAAATGACAGGATTTCTTTTTAAAGAGGGAATATTCCACTCTCTATATGTATGAGGGGACATATTTTCTTTCCCATTCTATCAGTGGACACTTAGATTGACTCTAGATTTTGATTATTGTGGCAGAGTAAAAATTACTTTGCCTAGGGATGTGACAGCCTTGGGATTTTCTCTCTCCTAGCCATGTGTATTGGTTATGTTTACAGTACCACACATGAACTCCCACCCATTGAGTAGGCTTTAAGTCCAATTAGGTAGCTATTGATTACCCCCAAGATAAAAGTATCACTACACACAGACCCAATATGCTTGCTATGTTGGTCATTGGGTGGTTATTAAGCCTTAAAGCTAGGGTTGGACCATCAGTTAATGTTCTCCCTGTAGGGTTGTATAGTGCTCTCTGAAAGTAGGAGAGCTAGCCTTCAGAGGAAGTGGCTTCCACGTTAGTTAAATCTAAATTGCCCCAAATTCTGGTTCCAAAGTATGTCCTCTCTAGACTGTTACCCTTCAAGTTCAGGGAGGAAATCAAAAGCTGTCGCAATAGTCCATGTCGTTTTGGGAGTCTCTTGGACTACCTTGGCCAACATCAAAGAGAGTTTTCTCTTACCTGGCAGTTTCCTTTTATGTACCTCTCCCAGTTAAAGTACCACCATTTCCCTTATTCCTCCCTTGATAATGCCTGCGACATTTAAGTTTTTAATAAATTTTTACTTTCACATATGTTAAAAGGGTTAAATTTTATTATTTTCCATGTTGACATCCTGTTGATACTCTTATTGATAAATGCACATATTTCATTCTGTGCCCTTCAGCCTGTTCCATTAATTTTCATGGTTTGCTGTTTTTATTCTAGGTAGCATAATTTCCAGATTACTTTATTTCTATTTTCTATTTTAAAATCATGTAGTATGAAATCTACACCATTATTTCTTTTTTTTAATTGATGCTTTGTGTATTTCATACATCATTTTCCAATTCAGTTCAGGCATATATCCCCTTTCCTTCCCCCCACCTCACCCCTACCCATCCCAGATCATGCATTCTGCCGTAAGTTTTCTGCATTTTTCTCTGCTTTTCTGTTTTGTTTTGTTTTCATTTTTTTTTAACAATAAGTGATAATTTGTGAGTACAAGCATCCTTCATGTAAAACCAATTGCAAGCAGTTGTGCCCAAACCCACACAGCTCATGGGTCCCACCATCCAGCAGGGGGGGGCTTGTATGTTCAATCAAGTTGATCAAATGAGTGTCCAGTCTATATTGTTGTAGTTTCACCATTAACCCCAATCAAAGCCCTTACATTCTACCATGCCCCCTCTTCCGCAGATTATTCCCTAGGCTTAGAAAAGGGGCACAGGTGGATGAGAAGCAAAACACTCTACTTTCTCTGGAGCTGATGTCTTGGTCTCTAGTCAGTTCTGGCTGTTTTCTTTCATGGGCTGCCAGCTTGTCCAGGCATAACCTTTCGATCCTACTAATGAAGCACACACAATTAGATATATAGGTATTTAACATTACTAATTGTTATGGTAGGTTTCTTTGGTATAGACAAAGATGTTTGGATGGTTTGTTAATTCATGATTTACATTTTCTTCTGTTAAGTATGGCAGGGTCTTCGTGTGGTTTAAAAAACATCTCCTAACCATTAGAGGATGTAAGCTTGTGGCATCAGCCGTGGGTTATTCCTCCAAGGAGAGAGCTAATAGCCAATTAGATTTGGGATATACAGACATATGGCTGCCACTGCTGCACAGTATTCCAGGCAGATGAGGTGTAGCTGGTGCTGATGGAGGAGTCTTGCTTGACTCAAGGAGACCTATATTTGCTTTACTGGTTTAGGGGTCTTTGGTAACACTCTCTGGCATCCCAGAGACCATCTGTATACTTGCAAGTGCGGTCTCCATACATCTTTCCCATGTTTATATCAGGTCTTCAACAGCAGGGCCTTATCGCCTCTCTTCCTGCAGATATCCCAGTTTGGAGGCAAGGAGCCTTTACCATTTGTGGGGGCTTGGATCCCCTGGCCAACATCTCCTTGGTAGAATTATCCATTGTTGATGTCAGAGCTCCTGTATTAATATATTTTGTTTAAGTGCATAGCTTAAGGAGACTTTAGCATTATATTTGGTTCTGAATAGAGAATAATCCTTTTCACAGTTTCTATGTCCATTAGTCAATTAAAGAAGGCAGTTTTACTGATTCTACAAGAGAATACCTCTATAACAGCTGGCTCCTATATGGAACCTCAAATTGCCTCTGAATACGAACAACAACTTGAGCATAAGAAATAATGGTGTATTATTTCTTATGCTCAAGTTGTTGTTCGTATTCAGAGGCAATTTGAGGTTCCATATGATTACAAGAATTTTTTTCTCTTTTTTTGTGAAAAATATGCAAATTTTAATGTAAATTGAATTTATTGATTGTAGTTTACTTTAGGTAGCATAGACTTACAATGCTAATTCAGTACATGAACACAGCATATCTTTAACTTATTCGCATTCTCTTCATTTTGGTTCATCAGTGTATTATTGTTTCTGGTTAACAGATCTTTCCTCTTCTTGGTTAATTTATCTGTAAGTATTCTTTACAGTTCTGTTGAAAGGAAATTATTTTTCTCAGTTTTTTCAGGTACTTAATACAGATATATGCAATGGATTTATATGCTGATTTTATATCTTGCAACTGCAGAAATGAAATTATTTTCAAAACTTTCCTCCTTTTATCATATATATGAAAGATATCACATACATACATATATGGTAAAAAGAGGAAAATTATGTATATATGTGTGTGAGTGATGTGTGCTGCATGCATATAGTGTGCAGTATGTTCATGCACACATGCAGAGGCTGAGGAAAACACCAGGAGTCCTGTTTTATCACCCTCTGCCTTATTACCTTAAGAAGTATTCTAACTGAACCTGGAATTAGGTTCCTGCCAGCAAGCATCCTGTCTCCACTCCTCACAGCTCCGGGTTACAAAAAGCATGACTATGCCCAGCTTTTCATGTGGGTACTAGGGTTTGAACTCAGGTCTTTATGCTTGTACAGAAAGAACTGGTACTCATTGAGCCATCTGCCCAGCCCATGTATTACAAATATTTTTAAAATAATTTATGTTTCTTAAATTGATTTATTTGAGCTGGGTAATAATTTTAAAAAGTTTGAAGTGAAAATATGATAACTCTAAAAGCAAACAAAAGACAGTTTTAGGAATTAAGGAACATGTGAATCATTACAATGAATATAACTAGTCATATTAACTATGCTTTTTAGTATTTTATATATTATTTTTATTTTTTTGCATATGAACATATTGCCTGCATGTATGTAAGTGTACCCATGTTGAGCAATGCCCGCAGAAGTCAGAAGAAGGTGTCAGATCCCCTGGAACTGGAGTTACAGACATTTCTTAGCTGCCACGTGGTGCTGGTAATTGAACCCTGGTCCTCTGCAAGAGCAATCAGTGTTCTTAACCACTGAGCCATCTCTCCAGCCACAGGTATTAACTATACTTCTTAAAAAGTAAAGATAAAGAATTGGTATCAATATATTTGCTTTAGAGCTCCTCCAGTCCATTCTTTTTTTTTTAATTGATGTTTTGTATATTTCAGACATCATTTTTCAATTCAGTTCAGGCATATTCCCCTTTCCCTTCCCCCCACCCCACCCCAGATCATGCATTCTGTCATAACTGCCCTGCATCTTTCTCTCAGTCTTTTTTTTTATGCTTAAGAATTCACATTTTCCTCCATTAATTTTATATTACTTTAAAATATGGATACATACTCTCCACCCATATACAGTAATTACAGAGTCTGAAAATAATTGCTGGGTTGATTCTAGAGCCTGTTGAGAGATTCACATTATATCAACATTGTTGCTTTCAGATAAACAGAAATATAACAATAATGTTATTCAGCTTGCTTTTCATCTGGGGGATTTGGTGTTAACATCCACAAATGAGGGAAACTATTCTCCATTTATCTTTCTGGGACTGTTACTTCACTCAGAATAATGGCTTCGAGTTCTGTCCATTTACCTGCAAAGTTCATAATGTCATCTTTCTTTACTTTCTTTACCACTGAATAGTACTCCATTGTGTAGATGTACCCCATTTTTGTCATCCACTGATCTGTTGAGGGGCATTTGGGTTGGTTCCAGCTCTTTGCTATTGTGAAGAGAGCTGCAATAAACATGGATGTGCATGTACCTTTGCAGTAGGATGAGTCTTTGGGGTATATACCCAGGAGTTGTATGACTGGGTTAGGTGGTAAACTCATTCCGAGTCTTTTAAGGGTTTTTCACACTACTTTCCATAGTGGTTGTACAAGTTTACATATTTTCTGTATACATATGTCTCATTTCAGAAAAGAACATAATAATATATGCATCTAATTCAAATTAAATCATGGTCTGTTTTAAAATACTTTGGTTATTACTTTCATTGCTATTCTTTATTGCATAATTGAAAAAATTTTATCACATGAAAGAAAAATCATTTCATTCCTTAAACAATAAATGGTCATAACGATATATATTGTATTAACTCACAATGTAACCAAGATATTTAATTGACTTAATGATGTTTTCTAAGTCACCTAAAAGTCAAAACAGAAAATCATACTGAAATGAAACCATATAATAATTTTGGATGCATTTTATCTAAATTATATTTGTAAATACCAAAGGTATAAGTTATTTTTAGAAAAGTTTTTATACACATCCATCAAGCATTACAACTATTTGATTGCATGTCCTACTGGTAATGCCACAATTTAAACCAGGAGTATGGCTACCACAATAAGTGGAAAAGACAAATCTCATATGCACCGGAAGGTTTAAATAATGACAAATTTCCATTAAAGTTCCTAACTTGATCAGCTACACCTCAACAGCCTGGAGATACTGTGCAACAGTGGCAGCCAAGTGTCTATATGTATCCCAAATCTAATTGGGTATTAGCTCTCTCCTTGGAGGAATAACTCACAGTGGATGCCACAAGCTTATGTCCTCTAGTGGTTAGGAGATATTATAAGCCACAATAAGAACTTGTCACCCTTTATAGAGAAACCACAGTTTGCGGATTAGCATACCATCCAAGCATCTGTGTCTATGCTCACAGCTTAGCTTGACATAATAATTAGTACTGCTTATATGCCTGTACATCCAATAGCTTGTGCTTTGTTCGTATGACTAAAAAGGGTATCACTGGAAAAGCTATCAACCCATGAAGGGAAACAACCTGAACAGACTAAAGTCCAAAATGACAACTCCAAAGAAATTAGACTGCTTTCTTCTCACTCACTTGTGCCCCTTTCCCAAAGCCCAGGGAACAAACTGCGGAAGAGGAGGCGTGGTAGATTGTAAGGGCTGCAGAGAGATAGGGGTGAACCATGAGACTACAGGAATATAGTCTGGACTCCTAACTGATCAACATGCCTGTGCATACAAGCTTCTCCAACTGGACTATGGGAACCTTGGGTTGTTCAAAATTTGGACATAGATACTTGCAAAATGCACCAATTACCTATTTGTATGACATACTGAGTAACATCAATGTTATCTGCAAACAACTGTGTCATTATATTGTAGAATCCCTTAAAAATAAAAAAAATAAATAAACAAAAATAAATAAAAATAAATAAAAAAAAGTTCATAACTTGGGCATCTTAAGAATGGTAAATAGTATACTAAGCCATATTATGTATAGCTAGAAATGAGCTTCAGTACAAAGTTTTTATTCAAGTAGGATATACTTCCCAACTCCTCCATTATCTTATGATCCCTGGGGAAACATTTACTCTTATTTCATGACAGTGCTAACTTGAAAATGTGTGGCAGGGGCAGGGACATTTCTATAGTCCCAGATATATAGACTTATGGGAGAATAGAATGTTAATTCTGTACAGTGTGGTACACTTCTTAAATAATAGCTTTATATTAGGGAAAAATATGTATCAGGTATTAAAATTGTATTCTCACCTAATAAATTTAGTGAAAAATACCAGCCTCTCCCACTGCTTTATTAGCACCTACCCAGGAAATCAGTGAAGGCCCTATGTTTAGTGAAGGGGTTGTTGCCAGGACTTTGCTCATCCTCTTACAGTACTTGTTACAACTTGTGAGTATTTTATTCAGTCTTGCTGTTTGCAACTTTCCTTGTTATACACATGCTCATTATACAATGAATCTGAATAACAGGATTTCATTATAGGGAAAAACCACCACAATGTCTATAAGTTGATAAAAGAAAATATTTTATGCCTATATGTCATGATACTAAGCATTAAAAAGAAACACATTGTTGCTATGTCAGTGAAATGTCATGACTAGAACAAATAAATCCACAGAGACTGATTATATTCGTGGTGGTTAGTAGTTGCCTAAGTTAGGCAGCTAGGGGAAGGTGAGAGATTATTAAATAAAGTACAAGGGATCTTTTCTTAGGGAGATTTCTTAAAATATTTTAAACTTACACTGGCATTTTGGCTTAACATCTATGAACTATTAAAACCAATTAATTATATATTTCAAACAATCATATGCATGGCATGCAAATTATATTTCAACACAAGTTTTTTTTAATTAATTAATTAATTTATTTTCTATGTGTACGAATGTACTGTCTTCATGCAGGTTTGTTCACCCGCATAGTGCAATGCCGCAGAGGTCAGAAGAGGGTGTCGGATTCCCCAGGAACTGGAGTTCTCCTGGAATTGGAGTTACAGACGGTTCTCAGCTGCCATGTGGGTGCTGCGGATCGAACCTGGGTCCTCTGCAAGAGCAGTCGGTGCTCTTAACTGCTAGGCTATCTCTCCAGCCCCTCAACACAAATATTAAATGCTATTTCCACATATCTCCTTATCTAATGGATAAATGTAATTTTATAGATTTGAGGGGAGAATACCATGCATTAAACTATTGACATTTGATGTAAAACAGTTCTTTGCTTTTTTGGATGTGATGCTGTGCATTATGTTGTTTGGCAGCATCCTCAGCTTCCACACTCCAACTTCTTCAGTTGTGAAAGCCAAAATTATTGCAAGCAATTCTCACAGACTCTTAGGAATATGTTTATACTTGATGGAAAAACACTGCAGTCCAGCATTCATATTAAAGTTTTGTTGGGAACTGTCAATTACTCTACAAAGATTGCTACTGATCTGTGCCTTACCAGAGCCTCCATTTCATCCCGTGTTCACTATTTCAAGATTTCATTGAGCTTTTGTTAATTTTACTGACATAAAATAGATTCTTGTTTTATCTGACATTCATTTAATTATCAAACATGTTCAATATTATTAGGCATTTGAATTTTTCTCCCAGATAAGTCATAACTTTACATACTTCATCAGATTTTTTTCTTTCTTATTGTTGAGTAGAGCATTACATATATTACACTCTAATATTTTTATATATAGTGTTATTCTCATGGTCCTTACTGTTTTTAAATTTCCACCACCAAATATGTCATGTAAGTGCTTTAACTTGGTTTATAATCAAATTCTGTCATTTTGCTATGTATGGTTTTTGTGGTCCATACTGAGGAGCACATTATATTCAATTTCATCTACTTGGGCTTTAAACATTGACCCGATCTGGAAGCAAGTAATTGTGATTGACCATAGATTCTGTAGTTTAGGGTCAGAGTGTGCATGTGTAGAAGTGAAAAGAAAAGGGATCTCAGGGAGAGGATCTCAGGGATACCACAATTTTTACATACGAAGAGAAAAGTATGCATACACCTGTAGAAATAAGATACTGGCTTAGAGAGGGGATGTCAGCAAAACTAAGTTTGTGATTTTAATATTGACCTATGGTAAAATCATATACATGTTTACCAGAAACTACAATCAATGGTGTACAGAGGCCATGAGAGAAAGTAGGGTTACAAATATACTGACTGAACTATGGAGTGTGGCCAATCACTATGTAAGTGGAAGTTACAGTTAAACATAAACATGGTAACTCTACTTCTTTTTAAGTATGCAAGTGTTTTGCTTCCATATACGTATGCACATCCTGCTTGTGAATTTCCTGTGGAGGCCAGAGGAGGCTAGAACTAGAGTTACTACTTTGAACCTCCATATGGGTGCTCATAATCAAATCCTGGTCCTTTGTAATTTCAACAAATGCTCTTAATTAATAGGCCAACTCTCCAGGTCCCTCGTGTTTCCTTGTTTCCTTTTATTTACACAAATGACAATAAATGTCTGTTTTTCTTGATAGAAAACTTTCATTCAAACAGATGGATAATATTGGTAGTATAAATAAAGATGGCATTTCTGCCATATAACATCTTCATATCATTGGGTGTGATGCTGCATGAATATAACTCTGGCTTAAAGGAGGGGGGCAAGAAAAGAATTAAAAGTACAGGGCCATCCTAGGCTAAGTAATACAATGTTATCTCAAAACAGACAAAAATGTCTACCTTATCCATTGAAATATCTTATATTTTAATAAGGAAATTTTTCAATTAAAAAGCTCAATTCCAAAATGAAAAAAGGTAATTACTCTTCCAAGACTTTATAAACAGTAACAACTTCTGGGGAGACTTGGTACTCCCACGAACTGAGCTACCTGCCAGTCATTCAAGGAGCTCCAGGGAAATGGCCTTGTGAGTCATCTCCCAGTGCTGAGATGGGCTTTTCACTGATGTAACTTCCCTTAAGTCACCATGCTTCTGGAAGAAGTCTCTCCTTCATGCTACTATAAGTAACCCTGGTAAACACACTAGTTCACTAATTACAGTTGGGACGAGTTGCTTCTATGATCTGGTGTTGGTGACTTACCTCAAGTGAATAGATGTCTTGCTCCTATTTCACCACTCCCCTCAAGAGTATTTCTCAAATAACTAACTTCATATATTTAAGCTCTGTCTTTTAAAAGCCCCACTGCCTCCCAATAGTGCCAATAGGGACAATGCCATTAACATGTGGGCCTTTGGGGTAGAATTCATAGTGAAAATATAGCATCTGAAATATCAAATGACACTCAGTATCTCCACCCAAAGAATGGGAGAAATGAGAACTCTTGGCCTTGGGAGGTAGAACTGTGGAGAACTGTTTAGTGACTCCTCAGAAAGCTAAATCTCGAATAACTCCATGAGCTACCAATTCCATTTCACCATATTTAAAGCAAAAATTTTTAAAGAAGAATCTTCACCTCAATTTTTTACAGCAGTATGTGTCATAATTGCCAAAATGTAGGAAATATATAAATGGCAAATAATGAATGTACAGAAAAAGTTGTGGTATACTATTAGAATACAATGGAACGCTTTTCATTCCTAAAAAGGATGAAATATTGATACATACTCTAATACAGAGAAACCAAGAAATTACTGCTCTGTATAAAAGGTTTAAGACATAGAAGGTCACATAGACTATGATCCTACTTCCATGAAGTATGCTGAGTAGATATAGCCATACAAGCAGTGAGAAGATCAGTAAGAAGTCATAAATGTTTGGGTGGAAGAGATGAGTGANTGACATGGATGAAACCACTGAGGACGGACTGAGTAGCAGGTTCTTAGCAGGATCTTCTGGAGATACACAGATTATGTAAGGCAGGTAGAGCAGGCACTTTTTCCTTTCCTTCAGAGTATTAGATTTGCATTATTATTCACTGTAGTAACTGGGTGCTCTCCAGCATGTAGATGCCCAGAATGTAGTTGCTTTAACTGACAGTTCCTCACTGGTCCCATATTTCAATCCTCTGTTGCTATACATTTTGATTTTTCTTCTTAAAGATATCCACAGGAAATTGAAACCATGCACCACCATTAGTCGCTGTGCCTGGCTTGTTTCAGCTTACATTAAATATCCTCCAGGTTTCATGTATGTACAAAGATTTGCAGCAAGCACAGGAAAAACGGAATCACAAAAGAGAGTGGAGAAAGCCTTTAGATTGCAACCACATGGATGATTAATTATTGAATAGGAGATTGTTAAGCAGAAGCCTTTGTCGGATAATTCTGAGAGATGAACATACTTCCCTGTTCATTGCAGAGCCAGAAAGATGATGAGTTTTGCTTCTGGCTTTTATACAATGTATCAGCTGTGCTGAATGTTTGTTATAATAATTAAAGAATTTTGTGGTTGAGTGGCTGTTTGGGTTTGAGTCATCGAAATTGATCATCCTTATTGTGAAACTATTCTGGTCCAGGTGAGGCTGATCTCGAAAAGAAGGAAAACCCAATAAGGAGCGGTATGGCCAGTCAGGCCATGGGTGGAAGTTGGCACAAAGTTGAGTCTTGTTCAAGTTCTTCTGGTCTCAACGGCTTCTACTGCTTGTCCCTGCTACATAGAACAGAACTTCTTAAGCTGATCAAGCCTTCAAATAGCCTGAAGGGCTTTGTGAAAGGTATTCTTGCTTGGGTCCACATACTTTTAATCCCAGTACTTAAGAGGCAGATGCAGGAGGGGAGTTCATGAGTTCATAAGCAAGCCTGGATTATGCAGGAATGAACCAGTAGGGCTCTACCCAAGGAGGACCCTGACTCCAACAACAAGACAACATGTATTCTTGAGACCTACATTCAGAACATCCTAATTCAAGTGGTCTTGTTTAGGTAGGGTGGGCCTCTGTGATTTTTTTGACCACTAAGCCATAGAAGAAGTGAACTGGGCCACCTCTCATGCTGGGTCAGAGCAGCAAAACATGGCCTTTTCCTTGTTCACTGGAATACTCACCCTCACCTAGCTAAACCATCATTGAATGAAGACTGGTCCCCTCAGCTTGCCACACTGGAAGACACACACTGGAACTCCAGTTGCCTTCTCCCACCCTGACCATAGATAAGCCATGTGATTAAAAGTAAGATTGGAAGTAGATTTTCCTGTCCCACGACATATCCTTCGTGTCACTTCACTGCCTTCTGAGGAATCATAGCTGAGACCCAGATGTCTGTGAGCAAAGATCAATCATCCCCTCTGCGTCCTCTTAAAATTCCAGCAGAGGGCGTTGGTGTGTCGTTGGTGCACACATTTAATTCTAGCCTTTCCTGGAGGCTAAGTAGGCTAGAGATCTCTGTGAGTTCAAGGCCAGGCTGGTTACAGGGAGTTCAGAACGGCTGGGCTACAGGGAGATTTTTTTCCTTTGTCAATAAAAAAAAATAAATATCCAGCAGAGGAAACAGAATAGCATGCTGTTTAATGCCCAGTACGTTGACTGGTTGGTATGTTATGCAGATAGGTAACTGTAACATGATGATGACAATGATGATGATTGATGATGTTGGTGTATGATGTATTAGAACAGTAGTTAATAGCCACCTACCCCATCATAGTTTTTAGTTGTTCTTTGTTTTCATGTTTTATTACAGCCTGAAAAGATCTGTGAAGATCCTAATAAATTTTTTCAGGCTAAAACAGAGTGTGCATAGTGACATACTGTTCTTTGACTTGAGTTAAGGGATAGACACATCATTTTGTAATTTAATTTTATTATAATTTTTGCCATATTCATTTACAATACTGCTTGATAGTATTAAAGATCCCCTCCATTAATCTGCACCTATCCCCACTATGCAATTACAATGTACTTTTCTTGTTCTTGCTTAGGGTTCTTTCTTTTCTTTCGATTTCTTTTTTCTTCTCTTTCTTTCTCTCTTTTTTTTTCTTTTCTTGCTTACTTATCTTTCCTTTTATCTATCTACCTATGTCTTTCTTTCTCTTTCTGCCTTCCTTCTCCTTCCTTTCCTTTCCCTTCCTTTCTTCTTTCTTTTCCTTCTCTCCTTCACTTTCCTTCCTTCTTCTTGCCTCCTTCCTTCCTTCCTTCCTTCTTCTTCTTTCTTCTTCTTTTCTTCTTTCTTTCTTTCTTTCTTTCTTTCTTCTTTTCTTTCTTTCTTTCTTATCTTTCTTTTCTTTCTTTCTTTCTTGAGACATGGTCTCCTCTGTAGCCCAGCTAGACTGGAACTGCCTCTGTAGACCAGGTTGGCCTTGAACTCACTGCACATCTGCCTGCCTCTGCTCTCAAGTGCTGCGATTAAAGGTGTGTTGCCACACAACCCAGCTCAATGTTACTTCAATATATATATATGAGATTATATCTCATATATATATATATATAAATATATATATATATGTAATACAGCCTATAAGATCAAGTATTTCAGCTGGGACTGCAGCTTGAACTCTGTGAGTTCAAGGCCAGCCTGATCTACAAAGTGAGTTCAGGCCAGCTGGGACTGCAGGGAGACCTTGTCTCAAAAAGACCCAAAAAACAAAAACCAACAACAACAACAAAAAAAAATCAAGCATTTTAAAGATTGAAATTCCTCTGGGCATTCCAGTCACCTAGGAAGTAAATGATGGCCACACACTGTGAGTTCATCCTTCACAAATTTCCTCTTTCTGTAGCTAATGTATCAAAAGATCATCGAGGATCATGCTTCATAAACTTTTTCCACTTCTTTCACTTGATAAATTTTTATGCCCCTTGTATATGTAGGAATATAAAAAAGGTATACAAATGAAATGTTCACTGATTATAAGTCATACACAAATTTATTTTAAAGCATTTTTGACAAATTTTTATACTAATAAAATAGATGTGCTTATTTATTTTTTTAAATTTTTTAATTTTTTTGTCTTTTTGAGATGGGTCTCCCTTTAGTCCCAGCTAGCCTGGAGCTCACTATGTAGGCTGGCTTTGAACTCACGAGATCCACCTGCCTCTGCCTCCCAAGTGCTAGAAATAGGCGAGCGCCACCACGCCTGGCATGCTTATTTATTTTTACATAAAGAATTACTTCTTGGCTGAATATTGATAGCACAGGATGTAAAGCATCTTCAATGTCTTTCAGAGATGATAAATATTTTGATTTTATAATCATCAATGCGAGCTAGTATGTCACCTAAATACATAGTAAAAAATTGCAGAAGTATGTTTAGGAACATTAGAAAAATGGTTATAAATTCTGTCTTAATCCCAAACCCAAATTAACATAATGGTTTTTAAAAACCACACTCCAGTCAGTGATTCAAATAGCAATTTTTAAAAATTTTTAAAAAAATTTTATTTATTTTTGTATATGTATGTATGTATGTATGTATGTATGGTCTCTGGGATGCCAGAGAGTGTTACCAAAGACCACTAAACCAATAAAGCAAATATAGGTCTCCTTGAGTCAAGCAAGACTCCTCCGTCAGCACCAGCTACACCTCATCTGCCTGGAAATACTGTGCAGCAGTGGCAGCCATATGTCTGTATATCCCAAATCTAATTGGCTATTGGCTCTCTCCTTGGAGGAATAACCCACGGCTGATGCCACAAGCTTACATCCTCTAATGGTTAGGAGATGTTATAAACCACACGAAGACCCTGCCATACTTGACAGAAGAAAATGTAGATCATGAATTGACATACCATCCAAACATCTGTGTCTATACCAAAGTAACCTACCATAACAATTAGTACTGTTTAAATACCCATATATCTAATTGTGTGTGCTTCATTAGTAGGATCGAAAGGCTATATATTATACTGTTTAAATACCTAAATATCTAATTGCATGTGCTTCATTAGTAGGATCGAAAGGTTAAGCCTGGACAAGCTGGCAGCCCATGAAAGAAAACAGCCAGAACTGACTAGAGACCAAGACATCAGCTCCAGAGAAAGTAGAGTGTTTTGCTTCTCATCCACCTGTGCCCCTTTTCTAAGCCTAGGGAACAATCTGC
>VZQC01013109.1:31951-86881 GCA_009823505.1 Rhizomys pruinosus
CTCCAAGGAGAGAGCCAATAGCCAATTAGATTTGGGATATACAGACATATGGCTGCCACTGCTGCACAGTATTTCCAGGCAGATGAGGTGTAGCTGGTGCTGACGGAGGAGTCTTGCTTGACTCAAGGAGACCTATATTTGCTTTATTGGTTTAGTGGTCTTTGGTAACACTCTCTGGCATCCCAGAGACCATCTGTGTACTTGCAAGTGCGGTCTCCATACATCTTTTCCATGTTTGTATCTCGTTCTCACTCTTAATGAAACGCCTCTCCAGCTTTAAAGGAAAGCCTCTCCATATACTGTGTTGTTTCTGTCTAATGTTCTTCCTCCCACCTTGAGGATCTTTTTCCTCATAAAATGCATCTTTTGAAGAGAATTAGGAGTCAGCTACCTTTTCAAACTAACCTCTGCTACACTTCTTTTGCTATATTTAACTATTTCCAAAACTATAACACTATGGAGTTGAAGAGAAGGCTCAGGAGTTAAAGTACTTACTTCTCTTTAAGAGGATCTGGGTTCCATTCCTAGCACACACGTTTTGTTGCAGAAAATCCTGACATCAAAGCCAAAGTTAGGTGAGGAGGAGTTTACTTCCTGAACTCAGTCCCTTGCTGTCCTTCAGCCTGCTGTCTTCATTCCCAGTCCATGGGAGATCACAGTATCGTGCATGTATGTGTGATCAGCATGTTCTTTTATTTTTATTTTTATTTTCTTATCTTTTTGAGAGAGGGTCTCCCTGTACCCCCAGCTGGCCTGGAACTCACTTTGTAGACCAGGCTGGTCTTGAACTCACAGAGATCTGCCTGCCTCTGCCTCCCAGGTGCTAGGATTAAAGACGTCCGCCACCACGCCCAGCTTAAATAAAAACAATTCCTAGTCGCCATGCGGGTGCTGGGAATTGAACTCAAGTCCTCAAGAAGAGCAGTTGGTGCCTGAGCCATCTCTCTAGCCCGGATCAAGCGTGAATCTTTCAGTATGTCCAAACAGCATGAATCATCTTGGTTAAGAGACTTTTACACAAAGGACAAATACGAGATTTTCATATAGAAGGTTGGGTTTTCCTTCATGGAGGGTGTCTCAGAACCCGACCTGCACTGCAGGAAGGCTGTGTGCTGTCCACAGCCGACAGGTGGCGTTCATGTTATGATCTATTTATTATTGCTCTCCTAGCTTGCCAGATCCTTTTAGCATGGCACTCACAGGCGCTGGACTCTGACTGCCACCTAGACCCTGAGGTCTCGGGCTGACATTTATTCATCTGTGGTAGGGTAAGAGTTGTGTGGTATTCAAACACGATTCCAAAGACTCCGAGTTGAAGGACGCTTTCTCTTTTTTTTGTTTTTCCTTCTTTTTTTTCATTTTTTAACAATAGGTAATAATTTATGAGTACAAGCATCCTTCATGTAAAACCAATTTGCAAGCAGTTGTGCCCAAACCCACACAGCCTAAGGGTCCCACCATCCAGGTGGGGGGCTTGTATGTTCAATCAGGTTGATCAAATAAGTGTCCAGTCTATATTGCCATAGTTTCACCATTCACCCCAATTGTAGCCCTTACACTCTACCAGGCCCCCTCTTCTGCAGATTGTTCCCTAGGCTTAGAAAAGGGGCACAGGTGGACAAGAAGCAAAACAGTCTACTTTCTCTGGAGCTGTCGTTTTGGACACTGGTCAATTCTGGCTGTTTCCTTTTATGGGCTGACAGTTGTCCAGGAATAACCTTTCAATCCTACTAATGAAGCCCAAGCAATTAGATATATAGGTATTTAAAAAGTACTAATTGTTATGGTAGGTTACTTTGGTATAGACACAGATGTTTGGATGGTATGTTAATCCATGAATTATGTTTTTTCTGTAAAATATGACAGGGTCTTACTATGGCTTATAACACCTCCTAACCACTAGAGGATGTAAGCTTGTGGCATCAGCCATGGGTTATTCCTCCAAGGAGAGAGCTAATAGCCAATTAGATTTGGGATATATATAGACACATGGCTGCCACTGTTGCACAGTATCTCCAGGCAGTTGAGGTGTAGCTGATACTGACGGAGGAGTCTTGCTTGTCTCAAGGAGACCAATATTTTGCTGTATTGCTTTAGTGGCCTTTGGTAACGCTCTCTGGCATTTCAGAGGCCAGTTGTANATCCCAGAGACCATCTGCTTAAGAAATCTGACGGAGGAGTGGCCTTTGGTAAACACTCTCTGGCATCACGAGACCATCTGCATAAGAAATCTGCCGGAGGAGTGGTCTTTGGAACACTCTCTGGCATCCCAAGAGACCATCTGCATAAGAACTCTGACGGAGGAGTGGTCTTTGGTAACACCCTCTGGCATCCCAGAGACCATTCTGCATAAGAAATCTGACGGAGGAGTGGTCTTTTGTAACACTCTTCTGGCATATTTCCATTTTTTGTTTTTTTTTTTTTTTCTTTCTTTCTTTTTTTTTTTTTTTTTTTTCTTTTTTTTCTCTTATTTTTTTTTTTGTTTTTTCTTTTTTTTTCTTTTTTTTCTTTTTTTTTTTTTTTTTTTTTTCTTTTTTTTTCCAGAGACCATCTCATAAGAAATCTGAAGGAGGAGTGGTCTTTGGTAACACTCTTCTCTGGCATCCCCGAGACCATCTGCATAAGAAATCTGGACGGAGGAGGTGGTCTTGGTCAACCACTCTCTGGCATACCCAGAGCCAATCTGCATAAGAATCTGAGGGAGAGTGGTCTTTGGTAACCACTCTATGGATCCCAGAGTACCATCTTCATAAGAACATCTGAGGGGGGAGTGGCTCTTTGGTAAACACTCTCTGGCATTCCAGAGACCACTCCTGCATAGAAATCTGGACTGATGCTTGGTCTTTGGTAACACTTCTATGGCAATCCCAGAGACAATATGCCTAGAAATAGACGGAGGAGTGTCTTTTGGTAAAACTCTCTGGCATCCAAGAGACCATCTGCATAAGAAATCTGACGGAGGAGTGCTCTTTGGTAACACTCTCTTGGATTCCAGAGCGACCATATGTATAAGAAATCTGACGGAGGAGTGGTCTTTGGTAACACTCTCTGGCATCCCAGAGACCATCTGCATAAGAAATCAGACGGAGGAGTGGTCTTTGGTAAAACTCTCTGGCATCCCCAGAGACCATCTGTATACGAAATCTGACGGAGGAGTGTCTTTGGTAACACTCTCTGGCATCCCAGAGACATCTGCATAAGAAATCTGACGGAAGGAGTGGCTTTGGTAACACTACTCTGGCATCCCAGAGACCATCTGATATGAAATCTTTGACGAGAGTGGTCTTTGGTAACACTCTCTGGGCATACCCAGAGACCATCTGCATATAGAATATGAACGGAGGACGTGGTGCCCTTTGAGAACACTGCGCTTGGCATCCCAGAGACCGTCTGCATAAGAAATCTGAGGAGGAGTGGTCGTTTTTGGTGTAACACTCTCTGGCATCCGTCAAGACCACTGTATAAGAAAATCTGACGCAGGAGTGGTCTTTGGTAAACCTCGCGGCATACAGCGGATACCATTGTACAAGAAATCTGACGGAGGAGGGTCTTTGTAACACTTCTTGTCATTCCCAGAGGCCATTACCTTGCATAGACTAAATCTGACGGAGGAGTGGTTGTTTGGTAACACTCTCTGGATCCCAGAGACCATCTCGCATAAGAATCTGACGGAGGGAGTGGCCTCGTTGGTAACACTCTCTGGTAATTCCCAGAGACATCTGCATAAGAAATTGAGGAGGAGTGGTCTTTGGTAACACTCGTCTGGCATCCAGAGAACCATCTGCATAAGAAATCTGGAACGGAGAGTGGTCTCTTGGTAACACCGCTCTGGCATCCAGAGAACAGTTGATAAGAAATCTGACGGAGCTGAGGGGTCCTTGGTAACACTGCCTGGCATCACCGAGAGACCATCTATAAGAATGCTGACGGAGGAGTGGGTCTTTGGTCAACTCTTCTGGCATCCACAGAGACCTCTGCATAGAAAATCTGAGGGAGGAGTGGTCTTTGTCCAACACTCATCTGGCATCCCAGATAGACCATTCTGTCATAAGAAATCATGACGGCACGGGAAAAGTGTCTTTGAGTAACCTGTCGGCATCCCAAGAGACCATCTGATAAGAAATCGGAGGAGGAGTGGTCTTTTGGTAACACTCTCTGGCATCCCAGAGACCATCTGCATAAGAAATCTGACGGAGAGGTGGTGTCTTTTGGTAACACGTCTCGGCATCCCAGAGACCATCGCATAAGAAACTGATGAGGTAGGGCTTTTGGTAAACACTTCTCGGCATCCCAGAAGACACATCTTCATAAGAAATCTGACGGAAGGAGTGAATGTCTTTGGTAAACACTCTCTGGCATCGCCAGAGACCATCTGTCATAAGAAATATGACGGAGGAGTGGTCTTTGGTCAACAACTCTGCTTGGCATCCCAGAACCAATCCTGCATAAGAATCTGACGGGAGGAGGTGGTCTTTGGTAAAACACTCTCTGCACCCAGAGACCATCTGCATAAGAAATCTGACGGAGGAGTGCTCTTTGGTAACACTCTCTGGCATCCCAGAGACCATCTGTATAAGAAATCTGACGGAGGAGTGGTCTTTGGTAACACTCTCTGGCATCCCAGAGACCATCTGCATAAGAAATCTGACGGAGGAGTGGTCTTTGGTAACACTCTCTGGCATCCCAGAGACCATCTGTATAAGAAATCTGACGGAGGAGTGGTCTTTGGTACACTCTCTGGCCTCCCAGAGACCATCTGCCTAAGAAATCTTACGGAGGAGTGGTCTTTGGTAACACTCTCTGGCATCCCAGAGACCCTCTGCATAAGAAATCTGATGGAGAAGTGGCCTTTTGTACCACTCTCTGGCATCCCAGAGACCATCTGCATAAGAACTCTGACGGAGGAGTGGTCTTGGTAACCCTCTCTGGCATCCCAGAGACCATTCTGCATAAGAAATCTGACGAAGGAGTGGTCTTTGGTAACAAACTCTGGCATCCCAGAGACCATCTGTATAGAATCGGACGGAGGCTTGGTCTTTGGTAATACTCTCTGGCATCCCAGAGATCATCTGCATAAGAAATCTGACGGAGAGTGTCTTTGGTAACACTCTTGGCATTCCAGAGACCACTGCATACGAAACTCTGACGGAGGAGTGTGTTTGGTAACAACTCTCTGGCATCCCAGAGGGACCATTGCATAAGAAATGCGGGAGGCGTGGTCTTGGTAAACTCTCTGGCATCCCAGAGACCAGCTGCATAAGAAATCTGACGGAGGAGTGGTCTTTGGTAACACTCTCTGGCATCCCAGAGACCATCTGCATAAGAAATCTGACGGAGGAGTGGTCTTTGGTAACACTCTCTGGCATCACAGAGACCATCTGCATAAGAAATCTGACGGAGGAGTGGTCTTTGGTAACACTGTCTGGCATCCCAGAGACCATCTGCATAAGAAATCTGACGGAGGAGTGGTCTTTGGTAACACTCTCTGGCATCCCAGAGACCATCTGCATAAGAAATCTGACGGAGGAGTGGTCTTTGGTAACACACTCTCTGGCACCCAAGACCATCTGCCTCAGGAAATCTGACGGAGGATGGTCTTTGGTAACACACTCTGGCATCCCAGAGACCATCTGCATAAGAAATCTGACGGAGGCGTGGTCTTTGGTAACACTCTCTGGCATCCCAGAGACCATCTGCATAAGAAATCTGACGGAGGAGTGGTCTTTGGTAACACTCTCTGGCATCCCGGAGACCATCTGCATAAGAAATCTGACGGAGGAGTGGTCTTTGGTAACACTCTCTGGCATCCCAGAGACCATCTGTATAAGAAATCTGACGGAGGAGTGGTCTTTGGTAACACTCTCTGGCATCCCAGAGACCATCTGCATAAGAAATCTGACGGAGGAGTGGCCTTTGGTAACACCTCTGGGCTCTCCCAGAGGACATCTGCATAAGAAATCTGATAGAGGAGTGGTCTTTGGTAACACCTTCTGGCCTCCCACAGCGGACCATCTGCATAGAAAATCTGACGGAGAGTGGTCTTGGTAACACTCTCTGGCATCCCAGAGAACATCTGCATAAGAAATCTGACGGCGGAGTGGTCTTTGGTAACACTCTGGCATCCCAGAAGGGAGCCCATCTGCATAAGAAATCTGAGGGAGGAGTGGTCTTTGGTAACACACTCTCTGGCTCCAGAGACCATCTGCATAAGATATCTGATGGAGGAGTGGTCTTTGGTAAACACTGTGGCTGGATCCAGAGACCACTGCATACGAAATCGAACGGAGGAGTGGTCTTTGTAAACACTGATCTGGCATCCCCAGAGACCGTCGCATAAGAAAATCTGACGGAGGAAGTGGTCTTTTGTAACACTCTCTGCTCCCAGCGACCATCTGCATAAGAAATCTGACGTAGGAGTGGTCTTGGTAACACTCTCTGGCATCCAGAGACCATCTGCATAAGACATTTCGTAAGGAGGACGTGGCCTTTGGTAACCTCTCTGGCATCCAGAGACCATCTGCATTACGAAATCTGATGGAGGAGTGGTCTTTGGTAAAACTCTCTAGCATTTCAGAGGGGACCATCTGTATAAGAAATCTGACGGCGGAGTGGTCTTTGGTAACACTCTCTTGCATCACAGAGACCATCTGTATAAGAAATCTGCGATGGTTTACTTTGGTAAACACTCTCTGGCATCCCAGCGACCATCTGCATAAGAAATCAGAGGGAGGAGTGGCCTTTGGTAAAACACTCTCATGGCATCCCAGTAGGACCATGCTGTCATAAGAAATCTGACGGAGGAGTGTTCTTTGGTAACATTCTCTGGCATCCCAGAGACCATCTGCAATAAGAAAAAAAAAAATCTGACGGGGAGTGGTCTTGGTAAACTCTCTGGCATCCCAGAGACCATCTGCATAGAGAAATCTGACGGAGGAGTGATCTTTGTAACACCTCTTGGCATCCCAGAGACCATGTACATAAGAAATCTGACGGAGGGTGGTTTTGGTAACACTTCTGTGCATCACCAGAGGCCATCTGCTATAAGAAATCTGACAGGATTGGTCTTTGGTACCACTCTCCTGGCATCCCAGAGACCATCTGATAACAAATCTGACGAGGGCTGGTCTCTTTGGTAACCTCTCTGGCATCCCAGAGGACATCTGCATAAGAAATCTGACGGAGGAGTGGTCTGTTGGTAACACTCTCTGGCATCCCCAATACCATTTCGTGCATAAAAATCCTGAGGGAGAATCGGTTTCTTTGGTAACACTCTCCTGGCAGTCCCAGGACACATCTGTATAAGTAAATCTACTGAGGAGTGGTCTTTGGAACACTCGCTGGCATCCCATAAAGACCATCTGCATATAGAAGAATCTACGGAGGAGTTGTGTCTTTTGGTAACACTCTCTGGCATCCCAGAGACCATCTGTATAAGAAATTCTGACTTAGGATTATTTTGGTAACACTCTTTTCTGGCATCCCAGAGACCGATCCTGCATAAGAAATCTGAGTAGAGGAGTGTTCTTGGTAACACTGTCTGGCATCCAGAACCATCTGTACTAAGAATTCATACGGACGGAGTGGTCTTCGGTCACTATCCGGCTGGACCCGAGAGACCATCTGACCTAAGTAATCTGACGGAGGCGTGGTCTTTGGTAACACTCTCTGGCATCCCAGCGCCCATCTGCATAAAAGAAATCTGACGGGGAGTTGCTCCTTTGGTAACATTCTCTGGTATCCCAGAGGCCATCTGTATAAGAAATCTGACGGAGGAGTGGTCTTTGGTAACACTCTCTGGCATCCCAGAGACCATCTGTATAAGAAATCTGACGGAGGAGTGGTCTTTGGTAACACTCTCTGGCATCCCAGAGACCATCTGCATAAGAAATCTGACGGAGGAGTGGTCTTTGGTAACACTCTCTGGCATCCCAGCGGACCATCTGATAGAAATCTGACGGAGGAGTGGTCTTTGGTAACACTCTCTGGCATCCCAGAGACCATCTGTATAAGAAATCTGACGGAGGAGTGGTCTTTGGTAACACTCTTGGCATTCCAGAGACCACTCTGCTATACGGAAATCCGCCGGAGGAGTGTCTTTGGTAACACTCTCTGGCATCCCAGAGACCATCTGCATAAGAAATCTGACGGAGGAGTGGTCTTTGGTAACACTCTCTGGCATCCCAGAGACCATCTGCATAAGAAATCTGACGGAGGAGTGGTCTTTGGTAACACTCTCTGGCATCCCAGAGACCATCTGCATAAGAAATCTGACGGAGGAGTGGTCTTTGGTAACACTCTCTGGCATCCCAGAGACCATCTGCATAAGAAATCTGAGGGAGGAGTGGCTTTTGGTAACACTCTCTGGCATCCCAGAGACCATCTGCATAAGAAATCTGACGGAGGAGTGGTCTTTGGTAACACTGTCTGGCATCCCAGAGACCATCTGCATAAGAAAAATCCTGACGGGGAGGGTGGTCTTTGGTAACATCTCTGGCATTCCAGAGACCATCTGATAACGACCATCTGAGGAAGGAGTGGTCTTTGGTAAACACTCTCTGGCATCCCAGAGCCCATCTGCATAAGAAATGGCCGGGGAGTGGCCTTTGGTAAACACTCTCTGGCATCCCAGAGACCATCTGCATAAGAAATCTGACGGAGGAGTGGTCTTTGGTAACACTCTCTGGCATCCCAGAGACCATCTGCATAAGAAATCTGACGGAGGAGTGGTCTTTGGTAACATTGTCTGGCATCCCAGAGACCATCTGCATAAGAAATCTGACGGAGGAGTGGTCTTTGGTAACACTCTCTGGCATCCCAGAGACCATCTGTATAAGAAATCTGACAGAGGAGTGTCTTTGGTAACACTCTTGGCATCCCAGAGACCATATGCATAAGAAATCTGACGGTAGGAGTGGCCTTTGTAACACTCTCTGGCATCCCAAGAGACCATCTGTATAGGAATCTGACGGAGGAGTGGTGTTTGTTAACACTCTCTGGCATCCCAAGAGACCATATAGCATAAGAAATCTGACGGCGGAGTGGTCTTTTGTAACACTCTCTTGATCCCAGCGACCATCTGCATAAGAAATCCGACGGAGGAGTGCTCTTTGGTAACACTCTCTGGCATCCCAGAGACCATCTGCATAAGAAATCTGAGGGAGGAGTGGTCTTTGGTAACACTCTCTGGCATCCCAGAGACCATCTGCATAAGAAATCTGACGGAGGAGTGGTCTTTGGTAACACTCTCTGGCATCCCAGAGACCATCTGCATAAGAAATCTGACGGAGGAGTGGTCTTTGGTAACACTCTCTGGCATCCCAGAGACCATCTGAATAGGAAATCTGACGGAGGCGTGGTCTTTGGTAACACTCTATGGCACTCCAGAGGGCCCATCTGCATAAGAAAATCCTGACGGGGAGTGGTCCTGGTAGCACTCTCTGGCATCCCAGAGACCATCTGCATAAGAAATCTGACGGAGGAGTGGTCTTTGGTAACACTCTCTGGCATCCCAGAGACCATCTGCATAAGAAATCTGACAGAGGAGTGGTCTTTGGTCACACTCTCTGGCATCCCAGAGACCATCTGCATAAGAAATCTGAGGGAGGAGTCGTCTTTGGTAACACTCTCTGGCATCCCAGAGACCATCTGCATAAGAAATCTGACGGAGGAGTGGTCTTTGGTAACACTCTCTGGGGCATCCCAGAGACCATCTGCATAAGAAATATGACGGAGGAGTGGTCTTTGGTTCACACTCTCTGGCAGCCCAGAGACGATCTACATAAGAAATCTGACGGAGGAGTGGTCTTTGGTAACACTCTCTGGCATCCAGAGGCCATCTGTAAAGAAATTGACGGAGAGTGGTCTTTGGTCCACACTCTTCTGGCATCCCAGAGACCATCTGTATAAGAAATCTGACGGAGGAGTGGTCTTTGGTAACACTCTCTGGCATCCCAGCGACCATCTGCATAAGAAATCTGACGGAGGAGTGGTCTTTGGTAACACTCTCTGGCATCCCAGAGACCATCTGCATAAGAAATCTGACGGAGGAGTGGTCTTTGGTAACACTGTCTGGAATCCCAGGAGACCATCGCATAGAAATCTGACGGAGGAGTGGGTCTTTGGTAACACTCTCTGGCATCCCAGAGACCATCTGTATAAGAAATCTGACGGAGGAGTGGTCTTTGGTAACACTCTCTGGCATCCCAGAGACCATCTGTATAAGAAATCTGACGGAGGAGTGGTCTTTGGTAACACTCTGGCATCAGAGACCATTCTGCATAAGAAATCTGACCGAGGAGTGGTCTTTGGTAACAAACTCTGGCATCCCAGAGACCATCGATAAGAAATTCTGACGGAGGAGTGTCTTTGGTAAACACTCTCTGGCATCCCAGGGACCATATGTATAAGAAATCTGACGGAGGAGTGGTTCTTGGTAACACTCTCTGGAATCCCAGAGACCATCTGCATAAGAAATCTGCCGGAGAGTTGTCTTTGGTTAACACTCTCTGGCATCCCCAGAGACCATCTGCATAAGCAATCTGACGGAGGAGTGGTCTTTGGTAACACTGTCTGGCATCCCAGAGACCATCTGCATAAGAAATCTGACGGATGAGTGGTCTTTGGTAACACTGTCTGGCATCCAGAGAACATCCTGCATAAAAAAATGAGGAGAGTGGTATTTCGGGACACTGGTCTGGCATCCCGGAGACCATCTGCATAAGAAATTTGACGGAGGAGTGGTCTTTGTTAACACTCTTCTGGCATCCCAGAGACCATCTGCATAAGAAATCTGACGGAGGAGTGGTCTTTGGTAACACTCTCTGGCATCCCAGAGACCATCTGCATAAGAAATCTGACGGAGGAGTGGTCTTTGGTAACACTGTCTGGCATCCCAGAGACCATCTGCATAAGAAATCTGACGGAGGAGTGGTCTTTTTCTCTGACACTCTCTGCATCCCATCCGACCATCTGTATAAGAAATCTGATGGAGGAGTGGTCTTTGGTAACACTCTCTGGCATCCCAGAGACCATCTGCATAAGAAATCTGACGGAGGAGTGGTCTTTGGTAACACTCTCTGGCATCCCAGAGACCATCTGCATAAGAAATCTGACGGAGGAGTGGTCTTTGGTAACACTCTCTGGCATCCCAGCGACCATATGTATAAGAAATCTGACGGAGGAGTGGTCTTTGGTAACACTCTCTGGCATCCCAGAGACCATCTGCATAAGAAATCTGACGGAGGAGTGGTCTTTGGTAACACTCTCTGGCATCCCAGAGACAATCTGCATAAGAAATCTGACGGAGGAGTGTTCTTTGGTAACCACTCTCTGGCCTCCCAGAGACCATCTGCATAAGAAAACTGACGGAGGAGTGGTCTTTGGTAAACACGCTCTCTGGCATCCCGGAGACCATCTGCATAAGAAAACTGACGGCGGAGTGCGTCTTTGGAACCACTCTCTGGCATCCCAGAGACGATCTACATAAGAAATCTGACGGAGGGTTGGTCTTTGGTAACACTGTCTGGCATCCCAGAGAACATCTGCATAAGAAATCTGACGAAGGAGTGGTCTTTGGTACCCCTCTCTGGCATCGCAGAGACCATCTGTATAAGAAATCTGACGGAGGAGTGGTCTTTGGTAACACTCTGGCATCCCAGAGACCATCTGCATAAGAAATCTGACGGAGGAGTGGTCTTTGGTCACACTCTCTGGCATCCCAGAGACCATCTGCATAAGAAATCTGACGGAGGAGTGGTCTTTGGTAACACTCTCTGGCATCCCAGAGACCATCTGCATAAGAAATCTGACGGAGGAGTGGTCTTTGGTAACACTCTCTGGCATCCCAGAGACCATCTGCATAAGAAATCTGACGGAGGAGTGGTCTTTGGTAACACTCTCTGGCATCCCAGAGACCATCTGCATAAGAAATCTGACGGAGGAGTGGTCTTTGGTAACACTGTCTGGCATCCCAGAGACCATCTGCATAAGAAATCTGACGGAGGAGTGGTCTTTGGTAACACTCTCTGGCATCCAGATAAACATCTGCATCAGAAATCTCGACGAAGAGGAGTGGTCTTTGTAAACACTCTCTGGGCATCACAGAGACCATCTGAATATGAAATCTGACGGAGGAGTGGCCTTTGGTAACACTTCTGGCATCCCAGAGACCATTTGCATACGACATCTGAAGGAGGAGTGGTCTTTGGTAACACTCTCTGGCATCCCAGAGACCATCTGCATAAGAAATCTGACGGAGGAGTGGTCTTTGGTAACACTCTGGCATCCCAGAGACCATCAGTATAAGAAATCTGACGGAGGAGTGGTCTTTGGTAACACTCTCTGGCATCCCAGAGACCATCTGCATAAGAAATCTGACGGAGGAGTGGTCTTTGGTAACATTGTCTGGCATCCCAGAGACCATCTGCATAAGAAATCTGACGGAGGAGTGGGGGGGGTTTTTGTTTGGTAAAACACTCTGTGGCATCCCAGGAGGCCATCTGTATAAGAAATCTGACGGAGGAGTGGTCTTTGGTAACACTGTCTGGCATCCCAGAGACCATCTGCATAAGAAATCTGACGGAGGAGTGGTCTTTGGTAACACTCTCTGGCATCCCAGAGACCATCTGCATAAGAAATCTGACGGAGGAGTGCTCTTTGGTAACACTCTCTGGCATCCCAGAGACCATCTGCATAAGAAATCTGACGGAGGAGTGGTCTTTGGTAACACTCTCTGGCATCCCAGAGACCATCTGCATAAGAAATCTGACGGAGGAGTGGTCTTTGGTAACACTCTCTGGCATCCAGAGGCCATATGCATAAGAAATCTGACGGAGGAGTGGGTCTTTGGTAACACTCTCTGGCATCCCAGAGACCATCTGCATAAGAAATCTGAGGGAGGAGTGGTCTTTGGTAACACTCTCTGGCATCCCAGAAACACCTGCCATAAATATTGACGGTAAGGAGTGGCCTTTGTAAACACTCTCTGGCATCGCAGAGACCATCTGCATAAGGAATCTGACGGAGGAGTGGTCTTTTGTTAACACTCTCTGGCATCGCAGAGACCATCTGTATAAGAAAACTGAGGAGGAGAGGTCTTTGGTAACACTCTCTGGCATCCCCGAGGACCATCTGCATAAGAATCTGAGTAGGATTGGCCTTTGGTCACCCTCTCTGGCATTCCCCAGTTCAGACATCTGCATAAGAAATCTGACAGAGGAGTGGTCTTTGGTAACACTCTCTGGCATCCCAGAGACCATCTGCATAAGAAATCTGACGGAGGAGTGGTCTTTGGTAACACTCTCTGGCATCCCAGAGGACATCTGCATAAGAAATCTGACGGAGGAGTGGTCTTTGGTAACACTCTGGCTCCCAGAGGCAATCCTGCAAAGGAAATCTGACGGGGATTGGTTCTTTGGTAACACTCTCTGGCATCCCATCGCTAAGAACTGACGGCAATTCTTGCATTGGATAGAAACCCTGTGCTAGATCGTGGAGGAGTGGTCTTTGGTAACATTCTGCATCCCAGAGACCCATCTGCATAAGAAATCTGACGAGAGTGCGAGGAGGGAGTGGTCTTTGGTCACACTCTCTGGCACCCAGGCGACCATCTGCATAAGAAATTGACTGGAGGGTGGTCTTTGGTAACCCTCTCTGGAATCCCAGCGGACCATCTGATAAGAAATCTGACAGGAGAGGAGTAGTTTTGGTAACACTCTCTGGGCATCCCAGAGACCATCTGCATAAGAAATTTGAGGGAGGAGTGGTCTTTGGTAAACTCTCTAGGCATCCCAGAGGGAACCCATCTGTATAAGAAATCTGACGAGGGTGTTGTTTTGGTAACACCTCTCTGGCAACATCCCCAGAGGGACCATCTGCTAGAAATTGACGGAGGGTGGTCTTTGTCAATAACATTCTCTGGCATCCCAGAGACCATCTGCATAAGAAATCTGACGGAGGAGTGGTCTTTGGTAACACTCTCTGGCATCCCAGAGACCATCTGCATAAGAAATCTGGAGAAAGATTACATTAATGATAGCCTCACCTTCACAAAATACCCTGGAATAAATCTAATAAAGAAAGGATTATTCAACAAAAATCTGAAGGCATCGAGGAAATTGAACATATCTGAAGATGGAAAGACATCCCAGGCTCATAGATTGGCTAAGATTAGCATTGTGAAAATGGTCTTCCTACCAAAAGCAATCTACAAATTCAATGCAATACCCATCAAAATTCTAAAATAATTCTTCACATAAATTGTAAATAATATCAGTTTTCAGATGGAAACACAAAATGACCAGGATAGACAAACTATTCCCAAACAATAAAGGAACTGCTTTATAATTACCATTCTTGATCTTAAATTACATTACAGAGCTAAATTAATAAGAAAATCATGGTGCTAGCATGAAATAAAATACATTGATCAGTAGAATAGAATTAAGGTTCCATATTTAAAGCTACACATTACAGCTACTTAATTTTTGACAAAAGGAGTCATAAACTCACAAAATGGGAAATATCTTAACTGGCTGTATCTCTGACAGAGGATTATTATCTCAACTATGCAAAGAACTAAAAAAACTAAAGATGACAAACATCAAATAACCCAATTTAACAATGCAGCAGGGAGACAAACAGGGAGTTCTCTAATGATGAAATGCAAATGGCTGAGAAATATTTGAAAAATGTTCATCACCTTTAAATTATCAGGAAAACTCAGATTAAAACCAGTTTGCAATTTCATCCTACCCTGTTCATAATGACAAAGACCTAAAAATAAGCAATGAAAATTGCTGGTGAGAACGTTGAGAAAGAATATTTCTTTTAAAAATATGTTTTATTTATTATTTTTAATTCTATCTGTATGAGTATATTGTCCGCAGGTATGTAAATACTCCTAAGTACTTACTCCCAAGTGCCTGTGGAGGTCAGAAGAGAAAGTTCACTTCCCCTGGAACTGGAATTATGGGCGGCTGTTAGCCACAATTTGGGTGCTGGCAATCAAACCCAGCTCCTCTGCAAGAGCAGGCAGTGCTCTTAAACACTGAGTTGTTTCTTTGGCCCAAGAAAGGAGAATTCTACTCCACTGTTGGTGGAGTGAAAACTGGTGCAACCACTATGGAAATCAATGTGGAAAGTACTCAAAAACCTCAAAATTGATGCATCAAAATTGACCCAGCCATACCACTCTTGGACATACACCCAAAAGACTCTATACCCCACTCCAGAAATAACCTGTGTTGATGCCTGAATAGGACACCTATATCAAACTCCTGCCTTCTAAGTCCCAGAGATCACTGTGGAAAATAGGGCAGAAAGATTGAGAAATCCAGAGGTGGTGGATATCCAGATGGAAAATAGTCTTCCAGACACCTGTTAGTTACTCATGTGAATTTATAACAGCACACATAAATCTTATGTAAGCTCAAAAACCAGGATAGACATGGAGAAATGGGTAAGAAATTGCAATCCTATTTGAGGAATTTTTCACAAATGATCACTGATGGGATGGGACTAACTTTCAAGGATGGGGCTCTTGGTAAACTGCAGCAAATGGGTCCTCACTGCAGGATATTTGGGGACACAAACCAGACTCTCTAGTCCTTATTTCATAATATATAATAGAGTACATTAAATCGGGCATGAAGCAGTAAGAGGAGAGGGGAAAAGACCTAAATACCATAATGTTATATTTTATGAAATTCGCCAAAAATATATAATTTTTTTGAAAGCAAGAATTATAATTCCTAATTAAGAAGTGTTAACAATTGTCATGCTTGAGTATATAACAGCAATTCTGCATATTTTATAGCATTATCTTTATTACCAATGAAAGATGAAAGTTCATAAAAAGGAAGTAACTTTTCCAAGGTTATGTAGTCACAGAATGGTTAAGGAGAGCTCCAGTCCAGTCAGTAGTCTAGTCTACTGTATGGTAGGAGCCCCCAAATCTCAGGTGCTTACGGCAACACAGCTCCTACTGCCTGTGTACTGTGGGCAAGCTCTGACTCTAAAAATTAGTTTCAGATTCATTTTTTTGTTGTTGGTGGTGTTTGTTTGAGTCAGGGTCTCCCCTTAGTCCCAGTTGGCCTGGAACTTACTTTGTAGACTAGGTTGGACTTGAACTCACAGAGTTCTGCCTGCCTCTGCCTCCTCAGTTCTGGGATTAAAGTGTGTGCCACCATGCCTGGACAGGTTCATTTTTAACATTTATTTTGTGTGTGATGAGGGTATGCCAATGCTATGATGCATGTTCAGAGGTCAGAGGAAAACTTCTCAGGAGTTGGTTCTTTCTCTTCATCATGTGAGTGAAGGGATCAAACTTAGATTCTCAGCCTTGGTGGCAAAAGCCTTTCTTTTTTTATAATACTTTTATTGATGAATTGTGTATTTCATTCATTATCTTTTGGTCCAATTTGGACACATTCCCTTCTTCCTGCCCCCATCCCACCCCTTTTCATACCTTCTGACATACATGTCTTGCATCTTTCTCTCAGTCTTTTCAAAGTTTTTCCCTGCAGGTGCTTGTTGTTTGGGGCAGAGTTTAACTGTATCATTCAGTTCTTTAACCCAGTCTTTATGTTGTTTTTCCCTCCCCTTTGTATTGCTCCAACAGATGCCTATATAATCATCATGTATGCACCAAAATTATGACCTCTGAGAATAAACTGTATGTTAATTCCAAAATATGTTTAGGAATTCACGTTTTTCCCCTTTAATTTTATATTACTCTAAAATATGAATATATGCCTTCCACCCATATACAGTAATTACAGAGTCTGAAAATAAGTGGTAGGTCCATTATAGAGCCCATTAAGAGATTTAAATTATAACAACACAGTTGCTTTCAGATAAAAAGAACTATAACAATAATGTTGTTCAGCTTGCCTTTCAACTGGGGATTTGGTGTTAGCATCCACAAATGAGGGAAACCATTTGCCTTTTGTTTTTCTGGGACTGTGTTATTTCAATTAGCATAAGCGCTTTGAGTTCCATCCATTTACTTGCAAAGTTCATGATGTCATCTTTCTTTACTGTTGAATAGTACTCTATCGTGTAGATGTACCACATTTTTTTTGTTATCCACTTGTCTGTTGAGGGGCATTTGGGTTGGTTCTAGCTCTTCACTATTGTGAAGAGAGCTGCAATAGACACAGATGTACATGTATCTTTGTGGTAGGATGTGTTTTGTGGGTATATACCCAGGAGTGGTATGACTGGGTCAGGTGCTAGGTTCATTTTGAGTTTAAGTGTTCTCCACACTGTTTTCCACAGTGGTTGTGTGAGTTTACATTCCCACCAACAGTGGATGAGTGTCCCCCTTTCTCTATAACCTCTCCAGCATTTGGCCTCTTTTGTTTCTTGAATTTAGCCAGTTTTATTGGATCGAGATGATAATCTGAGAGTGGTTTTAATTTGCATTTTCTTAATTATTAATGATGTTGAACCACTTTATTTATTTATTTATTTCTGTATGTGTATGAGTGTACTGTCTGCAATGCCGCGGAGGTCAGAAGAGGGTGTCGGACTCCCCTGGAACTGGAGCTCTCCTGGAACTGGAGTCTCAGATGGCTCTCGGCCGCCATGTGGGTGCTGGGGATCGAACCTGGGTCCTCTGTAAGAGCGGTCGGCGCTCCTAACTGCTAGGCCATCTCTCCAGCCCCTGAACCACTTTTTAAGATGTTTCTCACCATCTTTACTTCCTCACTAGTGGTCTCTGTTCAGCTCTTTACTCCATCTTTTGAGTAGGTCATTTGTTTTCTTATTTTTTGAGTAGTCTATATATTCTGGGTATTAATGCTCTGTCAGACGTATCACTGGTGAAGGTTTCCTCCCACTCTGTGAATTTTTTTTTAAATACTAAAGAATCAAGTAAAAATAAACGTAGCCCAATTATAAAACAGGTTATAGAGCTGAACGGAGAGTTCTCAAAAGAAGAAATAAAAATGTCTAAGAAATTTTTCAAAAAGTCTTCAGCATCTTAATAATAATAGAAATGTAAATTTAAACTGCTTTAAAGATTTCATCATACTATCATATTACCCAAGATCAAGAAAATAGATGTCAACAAAGTCTGGCAAGGATGTGGGGAAGGGGAACACTTAATTCATTGCTGTTGGGATTCCAAACTGGTGGTGCATTTATGGAAATCTATGTGGAGAATTCTCAAAAAAATTAAAATAGACCTACAATGATTCAGCTATAGCACTTCTTATTATATACCCAAAAGACTTGATACCTTACTACATAAATACTTGCTCAGCCATGTTTATTGCTACATTTTCACAGTAGCTAGGAAATAGAAACCTAAACATCCCTCAGTCGGTGACTGAATAATGAAGATGTGGTTGATTTACTCAATGGAGTTTGTAATCTACACAGTGGTAAAGAAAAATGAAATAATGAAATTTGGAGGTAAAAGGATGGGACTAGAAACTGTTATAATGAATGTGGTAACCTAGACTCAAAAAGCAAGAGACACATATTTTTGGATCCTAGGTCCAAATCCTAAAATGTATGTATTATGAAATACTCTCAGGAGCCAGAAAAATAGAGATGCACCATGGGCGAATAGAAGAGGAATGAGCTTGAGTGATGGATATGATAGAATACAGGTATTGTCAAGGGGGAAATGAGTAAATGGAGTGCTTTGGCTGGGGAGGGAGGACTTAGGGCTATACAAGGTGAGAGTGATGTAGGAGAGAAAAAAGATCCAGGCAGTGTGAAAAATCAAAGGAAAATCATTTCATAAGCCTACTGAAGAACACACATATAATGTAGAGTAAGTTCATGTGTACAGCTGAAGGGTGTATAACAAAAATCACAGTGCCAGGCATGAGAAGCATTCCTTTGAGTTGTGAGTCAAGGTACTCTAAGATATTACATAAATAGCAAAGGGTATTGCCATAGCTTTTGATTGCCACCCAGAACTTGAAGGTAAGGCCCTATTGCTGAACACTTCAGACAACAGGGCTTGAGCAATTGAGCTGGAATTGATCTGGAAGCCTGCTCCTTGGAGACTGGCTCTCATAGTATCAGAGAATACTATGCAGGCTGCCAAGGGAGGAATCCAATAAATTGTTTTGCATAGCTGTAAAGACTATGAATTACAACAATGACTGACCCAGCAGATTATCTCTTTTGGGACAATGATGGCACTTTTATATCGGGTGTAATCCAGAGTTCATTAATTTGATTTAAGGCCTACTAAATATGAGGGAATCTGTGCATGATACCATAAATATGACTGTGTACATATGATTTGAATGGCATATAGATCAAACAGAATAATCTACTTCTGTCATTTCCCTGGACCAACATAGTTTCTTATCATATTCTAAATGTGTATCCTACTCACAATTGTAGTTCTTATCACTCATCAAAGAAGCTTCTTTTTACAACAGATAGGTCTAGAGAAAGGCCTAACCATGTAGGTCTGTAGAAAATCAAGCTCCATTTTTCAGATTCACTAGTTATGTTATTTTGGACATTTTGGACATTTTTCTAAAACTCCTTTTCTGACGAGTGGATAGAGAAAATGTGGTACATCTACACGATGGAGTTCTATGCAGTGGTAAAGAAAGATGACATCATGAAATTTGCAGGTGAATGGATGGAACTAGAAGATTTTATGCTAAGTGAAGTAACACATTCCCAGAAAAACAAGATGAATATCCTCATCTGTGGATGCTAGTACCAAATACCTTGTTGTGAGACAAACTGAACAACGTTAATATTATATTCCTCATGATCTAAAGACAACTGTGCTCTTGCATTGTGAATCTCTAAACAGGTTCTAAAGATGACTTAACATTTATTTTCAGTCCTTGGATTTTTGGTACATGATGGAGGGTATGTGTGAATCTTTTAGAGTAATACGGGATTAAAATGGAAATATGGAAATCAAGAAATGCGATATGGAAATAACATACAGTTTGTCTCCAAAGGATACAATTTTTTAAATTTTTTTTATTAATTTTATTTATTTATGTATGTGTATGAATGTACTGCCTGCATGCAAGTTTGTGCACCCATGTCGTGCAATGCCGCGGAGGTCAGAAGAGGGTCTCGGATTTCCCTGGAACTGGAGCTCTCCTGGAACTGGAGTCTCAGAAGGCTCTCGGCCGCCATGTGGGTGCTGGGGATCGAACCCGGGTCTTCTGTAAGAGTGGTCGGCGCTCTTAACTTCTAGGCCATCTCTCCAGCCCCAAAGGATACAATTTTAATATAGGTGCAATGTAATAGGCTGGTGCAACTTAGCCTTTCTGGGTGCATAACGACCATAATTAACTCCCATACCAATTTGGCTGAGGGACCAAAGGAATAACTTTGTTCCTTGCCCTCAGAGGTCAACTCAGTCTTGGGGGATTATGCATGGGCTTATCTCTTGAAATGTCCTGCAAATGTGGGTCACCAGTCTTTCTGTTCAGGGAGTTCTTGGAGAGCCACTAATGGGACTTCAGCCAGTGTCCAGTCTATAAAGAGAAAAGTCTGCTCATGCTTCAGAAAAGAAAGCCTGGTCTAGCAAGACCTGATTTTATCCTTGAGTGTATGGAAATGGTAAATGAAAAGATGAAAGGAGCAAGGCACTCCCCCCCACAAAAAAAGACCCAAGAGACCCCTGAGCACCAGCCTCTCAACTGACCTTGAGAAAACAAAAACTTTGGTTAATCTGGGCTAACTGTGTGGCCTTAAGCATTCAAAAGGAAAGTACAACCAGATATAAATAATCGGTAAGACTAGAGAAATTGTATTGCAGACATAGAAATTGAGATCTTAGTAAAGAGACAAAAAGAAAAAAGAGAGTACTGTTGTTTGGCCTGTCTTCAATTCTTACTGGCAAGTGCATCAACTCTGTGACTACCAACGCTTTTGGCACTCCTCAAAGACATGCGACCCAGATTTTTAGCCTTCCAATATGGACAGAGGACTCATGTCTCTCCAAGAATCCTTCAAACCTTCAATGCCAGATGGGGACTACTGAGATACCCAGCTTGTGGACTAAACACTAAGGGGATGTCAGCATCATTAGAATATAGACTGCCATTGTTGGACTACCTGGGCTGTATCATGGAGGACAGTGCAGGGGGATTGAGACAGGACACATGCTTACTGGACTTCATTTGAGGGACCATGGGAGGGAAAGACCCCAATGTGGAGCAAAAGTGCAGGAGTGATGGTTATTTGGGATTGCCAAGGAAGAACCTTCTAACACTTCCTTAAGGAAAACATGACATCTTTTAGGCAAAAAAAAAAAAAAAATCCTACAATTCAAGTGATATGTTTATGTATGTATTTATGTATAAAACTATGTATATATATATATATATATATAGTGTGTGTGTGTGTATGTGTGTGTGTGTGTGTGTGTGTGTGTGTGTGTGTGTGTACTGTAGCAATACAAGTTGGAGTGAACAACAGCAAAAGAACTGAAAAAAAAAACTCTGGAAAGACTCAGAAAAAGATACAGGACATGTAAGACAGAGTGCAGAGACTTGGGTGGGGTGGGGGGCATGGAAAGGGAAGTGATTCTAGATTTGATTGAGAAATGATGTATGACCTATGTAAAAAGTTTAATAACAGTAAACACATTTATATAAAAAATAAAATGGGAATTTTGCCCACTTTTAAATGGACATTGACAGAAGTAAATAAAAGGAGAACCTTTCACACAGAATTCGTAACAAAGTGACTTCTCTGTGTGTGACATATAGTATTAGTATCACTGCTGTTAATATTTTTTGATTCCTCATACTTCTGTAGTGCATCAAGCTCGGAATAACAATTTTACAACTTTCAGAATCACATTTAGTCACTCTCACTTACTTCTGACAAATTTAATGATCTATGAGAGATCTGCAGGTTTATTCATTGTACTCTTAAAGTTTTTTCTTTCCTCATCAAAATATTTTGTAATAATTTGAGAATTTCAAACATGCATATAATAGACATGGCTATATATATGATATATATATATCATATATATACATATATATGATATATATATGATATATATATACATATATATGATATGATATACATACATATATGATATATATATATCATATATATGTATATATATCATATATATATCATTATATATATATAATATATATATATATATTTCTCCTTCTAACCCTCCCCAACCAACCTCCAAATACTTCTCTTTTATTGTAAATAACGCAGTGATTCAAATTTGTGCCCCTAATTGGTAGATGGGTGTGGGGTCATTCACTGGATCTTTACAATGTAACAATGACTATACTCTCAAATAAAAGTGACTCTCCATCTGTCATCAGCCATTAACTGCCAATAGACTCCAACTCCTTCCATGCTGGAAGTTTTTACTGGCTTGATCATGTGCAGACCTTGTGTAAGTATCCACAGCTGCTGTGAGCTCATGTGTGCCACAGCCATGTCATGTTCAGCTCCTCAGAATCTGAAATTGCAGCAAGCTGCCAGGGCATACAGTGCTGTGGACTTATTGACTGCACTTTGAGTAGTAAGATGGACATGAATCATGCAATACTTCCTGTAACTTCTCAGACACTGTAGTCTATATATCGTCTTCAATCTGCCATAATTGAGGGTTTATACGGCCAGAGCAAGAGCACATGCTACGATGTCACATCACACAAGTGTTCTTGAAATTTACAAAACTTCACAAAATGTTCTAGTAATGAGAAGACAAAACACTATTTTAAAGACTATTATTTGAACTGTCCTTGAATTTGGGGAATAGGCCACTGCTATGGGCACTCACTGATGATGGGCATTTTCCTTCCTCAGCAGTGAGTTAGTAGAGGGAGGAGATAAGGAGATGAGGTGACAGAGTGCTGAATCAGTGCAGTTGTAAATTTCATTGTGTTTATAACACACGGATAGCTATTAAAACTGGTGTTTTGTAAAAATTACATTTATTACTTTCTGACTGAAGTCTCCACAGAGAAATCACTTTTTGCCACTTGACTACACATTTGACATTTTGAAAGGTAAGTGTACCTCTCTATCATAAATAGGATCTTGAGGTCACCGTGTGCTATTCAATTCAAAGCAGAGTGCGGAACAAAAAACCATTTTGTTTCAAGGACAAACAAAAGACAATAGACTAAAAGAATCTCTCTTGGTATGGTTAGTCACAGGGTCATTGGAGAAAATTTGTCTGGGACTTTGGTGATCAAGTCACCTGCCATACTCTGAGGGACACATCAATCAGATCTGACACAGTGCTGATTGCCCGTTAAGCACCATCCCAGGCTTGATTTGTCTCATTACATCAAGTGAAAAAAGTTTGATGGTAAGCTCTTTTTCAAGTTTTCTTATTGAAGCTTCTTTAAATAAATCTATATTTTTGCATTGAGCTAAGCTAATCGACCATAAATCTCTATTCTTAATAGCAAGATGTTTAGAGTAGGCACCATGCTTCCATAAGCACGGTCAAATAAGTATTTTTTAGCAATCTGAGGTAACATTTATGATCCCAGCTTTCCAGAAAAGTATTTCATGGACTCTAGGCCATTTTTAACAACTGTGTAGGAAAAGTGGAAAGTAAAAAGTTATCATAGTCTGTCAAATAAATGAGTATTTCTCCATAAAATTGACACAAAGAAATTATGTCATTTGGGGGTTTCATTCCAAATGAAACAATGTAAGATGCTAAAAAGTTATAATGTAATTAGAAAAGTGAGCATGTAAATATAATTTTAATATTATCCAATTGTAGGATATTTTATGAATTGAAATATATTTATTAGGAATTACAAGCCTAAGATTTAAAGCAATTGCATAAGTATGAAAATAACATAAACAATAGGTTAATGGCAATTACCATCTTTTTTTTTTTTTTTTTTTTTTTGGTGTTTTCAAGACAGGGTCTCCCTGTAGCTCCAGCTGTCCTAGAACGCACTCTGTAGACCAGGCTGGCCTTGAACTCACAAAGATCTGCCTGCCTCTGCCTCCCAAGTGCTAGGATTAAAGGCGTGCACCACCACGCCTGGCCGGCAATTACCATCTTTATTATAATGATAAATATCTTTGCCTATGGTCCCAGCACTATTAATAAAATGTCAATAACAACAATATATTGAATGGAAAAATTTATTTTTGTGTCAATTACATAAAAAAGTAGTGATTAATAATGAATCATTAGACCTATTATTAATCAACCAAAATTTTGCCTGTTTAAGTATGATTTGTACAAATATGATTTTGATTTTATGATCAAAATATAATAATGTATATAATTACTAGATAAGAGGGCAACATTTAAAGGGAGTTTTCTCTAGTGCTTCTGATTTTGTGAAAATTCTTTCAGAGAATAAAATGGGAAAGAATTTCTATCTCCACATAGCCCACAGAGTCAGTGAACGTAAATCTAACATGAACAGGAAAACCACACAGGCATCATAGGCAATCACTTGTAAATGTGGATTCTAAATCTCAAATACAGACTAAATGCGATGGGTAAGAAATAGGAGAACATGGGCCGGGTGGCTCAAGCCTTTAATGCCACCACTTGGGAAGCAGAGGCAGGCAGATCTCTGTGAGTTCAGTAGCAGCCTGGTCTACATAGTAGTTCCAGGCCATCTGGGGCTACAGGGGGAGCCTGTCTCAAAAAGACCAAAAAGGGAGGAGGAAGAAGGGAAGGAGGAGGAGGAGGAGGAGGAGGAGGAGGAGGAGGAGGAGGAGGAGGAGGAGGAAAAAGAATGGACCAGCAACTGATAGGTGTTCCTCCTTTCCCACATCCTTGCCAGCACTTGTCATTTTTGTTTTTCAGATCTGAACTTTTCTGACTGGGGTAAGGTGAAATATCAAAGAAGTTTTAATTTGCATTTTCCTGATGGCTAAAGATGCTGAACATTAAAAAAAATTCCCAACCATTTATGTTTTGTTATTTGAAAACGTTGGTTACTTCCTTGCCCCATTTTTTTTTTTTTTTTTTTTTTTTTATTTGTTTTTTGTTTTTTTTTTTTTTTGATATTTAGGTTTTAGTTTTTTGTATATTCTAGATACTATCTCTCGGTCCAAGGTAAAACTGGTAAAGATATTTTTTCCCATTCTGTAGGTTATCTCTTCATTCAAATGAAGTAAAAAAGCTTTTTTAGTTTTATGAATTCCTCTTTGTGAAGTGGTCTTAATCATCAGGCTCCTATTCTGGATGCACCGTTCATTGCCTGTAAATTCCAGTTGATTCCCTCCTTTCTCCCCTATCACATTCAAGGTATCAGGTGTCATGTTGAAACCCTGCTATTAAGAGAGGCTGGGAGAGGAATAGTCAGTTTTTCCATTAAGTGTAGAGTCTAAGGGATAGATTCACTTCCAAGAGCACTTTGGAAACAGATTTAGAAACAATACACCTAAAAACAGACAGCTAGTAATCTAGGACATGAAGTTGGGGGGTTAGTAAGGCAGGTGTAGAGATGAGAAAGGGAAGGAGTGTCTAAATATGATAGAAATACATTATATGAAATTCTCAAATCAATAAAAGAAGTAGGGGAATAATTACAGATATAAAACCATTATATGAGAGAAAAAAAATATATATATATATCAGCTAATTGGGAAACACTTCAATATGTAAGCACAGCTAAAGACTGTCTGAAAAGACTTAAATGGCTCAGAAAATGATACCAAGAATGGACACATGGGATTTAATGAAATGAAAAGGCTTCTGGACACCAAAAGAAACAAATGGAGTGAAGGGTTGGGGTATAGGATGGGAGAGTGTCTTGCCTGGCCATACAACTGACAGCAGATTGATATTTAGAAATACCAGAAAACCAAATGATCCAGTTTATAAATAGGCTAATTAATTGAAAAGACATTCTAAAAAATGTGATGCAAATGGCCAATAAGCACATGAAAACATGTTCAACATCCTTAGCCATCCAAGAAATGCAAATTAAAACAACACTTGGATTCCATCTCACTGAATCAAAGGGACTGTTAATGAAAAGGGACAGCAAATGCTGGTGAGGATCCCAGGACAAGAAAATAATTGTGCATTGCTGGTGGGAATATCAATTTTTCCAGCCATTGTGAAAATTTTGGAGTATATATAGTCTCCAAAATTCTAAAAACAAAGCTACCTGATGATCCAGGTATACTACTTGATGATATGTCCAAATAATTCTCTGTCTAACATACCACATAGATAGCACAGAAATAACTCTATATCAATATTAATTGAAGCTTATGTGTACGTCTTTAATCTGTTTTCAGTTAATTTTTGTATATCATGTGAGATGAGAGTTTGAGTTTCTTCCTCAATGTGAATATCTAGTTTTTATAGCAGCATTCTTCTTTTGAGGAGGTCTCTGTGCTTGCTATCTTAACCTAAAATCTACTGATATAAAATCTTGCAATTATATTTTAAATATTTTTCTCTGTTCTATATATTCATTGATTTTGTGTTTGTTTTTCTATTCTGCTTATGAACAAACTGCTCTGATTACTATAGCTTTGTAGAAAACTTTTCTTTTATAAAGAAAACTTTCTTTATAAAAGTAGTAATTGGGATTTGGAAAGGGATTTTTGTTGAATCATTAGGTCACACTGCATTATATGGCTACGTTAAGAACATTATTTCTCTTACTACATGAACACAGTAAATTTCTGTCTCAGTAGCTTGTAGTTTTCTATACACATGAGCTGAATCACTTTGGCTAAATATGCTGCTATGTGTTTATGGTCATTATAAATATTATTATCTCTAAATTTCCTTTTGGACCACTTATTGCTACTTATTTTTTAAACTTTATTTTAGTCCTTTTGAGAATCATACATGTGTTTTGTATTTGCATTTTTAATTTTATTTATTTATTTATTCATGTATTTGCATTATTTTTAGCCTTCTTAATTTTTCTCCAACTCCTCCCACTCCCACTCAATTCCATGTCCTTGTCTTTCATTGTTGTTACATATACATAGATGCATACATTTATAAATATACATATATTTATACATAATGCACAGAGTCAATTTATTAGTGCTCATAATTACCCTGTGTTTAGGGAGGCCCACTTGGAGTCAGATAACCTCTCAGAGAGCTAGTCCCTCTAGAAAGCTGATTCTCCCTCAGCATGCATTGACTGCTTGCCTCAGTCTTGAGGTGAGACCCTCTGACATTTCTCCCAACCACCTTAACATGTGGACTGGCTTTGTCTTCATACAGATCTTGTTAGAATATCATACTGTGGAGATGTCATTGGTGTATGGAATTCTACTGAGTTTTATATCGATTTTCCACTTACATCTGGTCTCAGAGGAAGCTTTCCTTTCTCATTTAGTAGATATGTAATTCCTGAACTTTCCTTATCCACCTTTTGTTATATTGATAAACATTCACTTGAAATTCATTTCTGTTTTCTTTCTTCATGAAATGGTGCTGAACTTCATCAAACAATACTCTATTTCTTTTTAGGCAACCAGGTGCTCAGACATGGGGGTGTGTAGCTGTACTACTGAGCCATTTTGATGGACTCAGGTTTCTACAGATTCTTTTTCTTTTTGTCTTTTTGAGACAAGGTCTCCCTGCAGCTCTAGCTGTCCTGGAACTCACTATGTAGACCAGGCTTTCCTTGAACTCACAGAGATCTGCCTGCCTCTGCCTCTGAGTGCTGGTATTAAAGGTGTGTGCCACCATACTCGGCTCTACAGATTCTTAATAACAAGCCCTTGAGACTTTGACTTATCTGGCCTATGAATAACTATATATAACATCAAACACTACACATATGAAAGCTGGTATTTCTACTCCACTTCTTTGGTAATGGCTCATTTATCTGTTACAGAGAAGATATTCCTAAATTTGGGAAAATTGTGCATTCTCAAATCTACATAAGGCTTTGAGATAATTTGAATAGGTCTAACTTTTAATACATTTAAAATATTGGCATTGATACCTTTATTTTTTTATTTTATTTTTATTTTTATTTATTTTTATTTTTTGGTCTTTTTGAGACAGTGTTTCCCTGTAGTCCCAGCTGTCCTAGAACTCACTCTGTAGACCAGGCTAGCCTTGAACTCACAAAGATCCGCCTGCCTCTGCCTCCCAAGTGCTAGGTTTAAAGGCATGTGCCACCACACCCGGCAGATCTTATTTTTATATCTCTTAAGGTATTTCAGGGAATTTAGCCTTTAACTTGCTTAAATAGAATAGGAAATAAAATTTGAAAATATATTAGCTGATTTTTATCTTTGACTTCCAAATGGCTATAAGTATAATCAGAAGACTAGAATAATTGTGTTAAATTCACACTATATAAATGCTTTCTGATACATGCATATGCAAGCCTTTCTTCCGAAGAAGTAAAAACTGTATTTCCTTCCTGAGTAAAATCTGTAGTGGTGCCTTCACATAACGATTCCTCACAGCAGAGACTTCACCCCTGAAGATTTGTTTCTGTGTTTAATGCTTTATATATGAAGGCCTTAGAGTATTCAATTTGCATGTGTGAGAATGTTAATGTCTGGGAAAACATTAAACTTCTGATATAACTATATCATGATTGCAATATACAACATAATAAGTAATAATGAAGTATTCCAAAATTCCATGGTAATAATTTTCACCAATTGTTGTATACATGTTAATTCTAGAAGCTTTTCAGTGGATTTTGCAATTCTAAAGCAAAAATAGATATTATAATTTAATATTAACAGTCATGACATTCTGTTCTTTTATTCATTGTGGTAACATTTCAAATGCCAGTAAATAATATAATTTCTAGTGTTTAGTCACGCATGCCTTTCATAGACACTGACAAGTATAATAAATCTTTGAGGTAATGAAATTGTTTTTTAAAGGGATATCTTATTGGCATAGAATAACTCAATTCCTTTGAGCCACAAGGTCAAACATTTTACCTTTAATCCTTTCAGTTGTATTTCATTTCATTTTGACAAGGTTGCTTAAGTGAAAGCTTCCACCTCATGTGTACTTTGAATATTTGCTAAACACTACAGAATGTTTTGCAACCAATTGGATTTAATGGCAAATCTCTTCATATCTGTGACAATTAATCTCCAGAATAATTAATGTAGTATCTAACATGGACATGCTGTTTTTCAAAGCAGAATCTTTATGCAAAGTTGTAATGTATTCAAGTTTAAGGCTCTTTCTGAGTCCCATGAAATGAACAAATATTTTGCTGTATACTGAGTGTAACATTCAAAATGTGCTTCTTCATAATGTTGAAAGTATAAAAAAATAAATTCAACTACTTGGAATTTTCAAGTGTTGGTAGAGACCTGACTATATCATATAATCATTTAATTTTAAAGTATGTAAAATATGTAAATCATTTCAACCTAGTGTGTCATGGTTGATGCTGCACAAATATTTGGAGTTTCTTTGCATAATCCTACATAAAATGCTAATTAATTTGATTGACAGAAACTTTGCTGGCTTGGCAATGCTAACCCAAATTTTGACTCTGTGATGATGTTTATACTTCAATGTTGGAGATGGATAGTATGATTTTAATGAAAAAACTACATTAGTAAAGCTTTTCACTTATTTTTTTGGTATCATTTATTTTTATTTTGTGGGAATGCATGTTTTGCCTGCATATGAGTAAGTGCACCCGTGGTGGTTATCTGCCATGTGATTGCTGGAAACTGAAGAGAAAATGTTCTCAATCATTGAGCCATCTCTCCAACCCCAGTAGTAAAGCTTTTATTCTGATATATTTCTACTAAAGGATGCTTCTCTCATTTGCTGCAAAAGCTAAAAAATCTATCATCTATCTATTTATCTATCTATCTATCTATCTATCTATCTATCTATCTATCTATCTGTCTATCTATCATCTATCTATCTAATTTCAGACAAATGAAGTCTGCAAATAATCCACTATAAGTATGAAGGTTAAACTTTAGAGTAAAGGGGTGATGTTATATTTCAAACTCATTTTCTGTAATAGTTAGTAGCAAACTTAGAATGCATTATTTTATTCAATCCACCACTAAAATCTTCTTATTCCCAGTAGCAATTTATTCATTATCCTATGAATACTAAAATATCAGTTATTTGCATTGTACTTTGTGAATTAGATTAAAATGCTTATTTCAGTAAAATCATAAATGCTAATTAAATGGGCAATAACTTAGGGACTTTTACTGAGATAGACAACATAAAATTACATTACATTCTTTCTGTAAAATATTTTTCAGGAACTTCCTTCTTCAAGTGATATTACCATAGTAACAATATGCTGACTTTTTAATTATAATTTCTTTTTAAAATTATAGGAGTTAAAGACTTGTTTACTATATAGACAGGAAAAATTGAGTATGTTTAACTGAAGTTAAAAATTATAAATAAATATTATTTATGTTTTTTAAATGTTTATTTTTAGCTTGTTAGGGTTTTATATATTTTATATCTTTAAGAAACAAAAAAACTGTCAATTTTTTAAGTGAATTAACCAAATGGTTGAATTACTCAAAAGGCTCCACATATCACTTTTAATGATTATCGCGATACAGTGCAAAAATAACATGAACAGTGGTGGGTGTTCATAGTCTACAGTGTGAATAATTACTCTGCACAGAAATCCTTTTCAAGATAAACAGTGACACAAAGATGTGTCACTTCACTGAAGATCAGTATCCCTCAGGTAATTTCCTAAAGGTCTCCGAAGCTTCTATCTTTCCCCTAAGACATACCAGTTATGGGCTCCTCTTTGTATTCACAGAGGGATGGTAGCTTTGGTTTCTTTTTTAGTATTTTTAATATAATACTTTTATGGATGTTTTGTGTATTTCATACATCATTTTTCAGTTCAATTTTGACATATTCCCCTTTCCATGCCCCCCACCCCACCCCAGTTCATGAATTCTGCCATACATGTCCTGCATCTTTCTCTCAGCCTTTTTAAAGTTTTTCTTTGCAGAGGTTTATTGTTTGGGGCAAAATTGAACTGTATCAATGAGTTCTTTGACCCAGTCCTTATGTTGTTGTTCCCTCCCATTTGAATTGCTCCAAAATATGCCTATCTAAATGTCACATATGTACCAGATGTTTATGAGTGTATGTCTGCATGTAAGTAGATGCACACATATCATGCAAGACCCACAGAGATCAGAAGAGCACATAAGACCCCCTGGAAAGCTGATATGTTTATTTTAGTAGGTATTAAGGCTTGACTAGAAAGAGATTAGGTTTCAAATTTTATTGTAATGAGTTCTAGGAATCAGATAGAATGTGTTCCTATGATTTTCTTTCTCTTTCTTTCAAAATTTTTATTTTTGAGGATTTAACACATGTATACAATGGAATATAATCATGTCCCCTCCCAACATCCTGCCAATTACCAAAATCATGACTTTATTTTTATATTTTGATAACAGCTATGTGCAGTTAATGCTGCCTGTATGAATGAAAGCCAAGCCCAGAGGCTTGGGAAACCTACCAGTGGTCACAATAAATAATGATTCTTCCACTCCCAGGAACTATCCACTGGCAATAGCTCCTCAGTACAGACTCAGGCCTGAAGATCATCTACCTCAGCCTTGGGCAGATTTTGGCTGGCTTGGTCTTTTGCTGGTCTTGTGCAGGTAACCACAGCCAATACAAGCTCATGAGCATGAGCTACGTCATGTCCAAAAGAAGGCCTTTACAACACTCATCCCATGCTCTGTGTCTTACATTCTTTCTGCCTTCTCTTCCATAGTGTTCCCTGAGCCTTTGGTTGGGAGTTAATATAGATGTCCTGTGAAGGGCAGAACACTCGGTCTTTTATTCAGCATTTTAACCAATTATGCATCTCTCCACTGACTGCTGTCCAACTGCAGAAAGAAGCTTCTTTGACCAAAGTTGATAATAACATAACTCTGTATGTATAAGCATGAATATTTAGAAGGTAATCTCAGCATGACAATTTATCAAAATGACATCAGGTCCTACATTAGGCCTATAGAATTTTGACCAAGATTGCAGTACCAAGCATGGCATTCCTTGCTGTGGAGTGGCCTTAAAGCCAATCAGAAGAGTTTGTTACCTCACTTTCACAAATAGGCACATCTTGATGGGCAGGTTGGTATTGTAACATGCAGAGTCCACTGGTGGAGAAGAACATTAATGCCCCCCCCAAGCCCGTGTAGCACACTCAAGCATGATGAAAGCCATCACAAAGGAAATTTCGTTACTTCGAGATTGATCTCTCAATTACCTTATAACCAAAGTATGTGATGTCTTCAGAAATACAGTATTCTATTATATAGTTATGTTGTGTAACCAAGGGCAATGTGCTGTTTTGGAGACAAATTCTTTGTAATAAAAGCTTCAATGCTTTCTAACTCACAGCCTTCTTACGTCCATGGAAAAGCAGTTTTACCTCTATTTGTATATTATTTTAATTTTTAAATAATATTTATCTTTTTATGTTATGTGTATGAGTGTATTGCCTATGTGTATATAAGTGCACCTGTGTTGTGCAATGCCCATGGATCTCTGAAGAAGGCATTGGATGTACCTGGGACTGGAGTCACAGATGTATGGAGTAGATGTGACAGTTTGAATCTCAGAAGTTTATTGGTAAAAAGTGCTTGAATTAGTAACAGTAAATGTATTATACAAAGTGGGTATGCAGGGCCACATTCATAGCTGAAGAGGGAAAAAGATTCTCTTCTATCTAATATAACTATCTCTTTACCTTGGAGCTAACCTTAGAATATTCTTTTATGACTGTGTGGAATGCCAGGTTTTATAAAGGCAGAGTTTGCAAGCCAAGGCATATCTTGAACAAAGGTTTTCAATCTCAGCTGCATAATGAAATCATCCCTGAAATTTTAAAAGTTGATGCCTGGATCCCATTCTTAGTGATCTGGATTTAATGGATTTAGCCCGCTGCGCTGGGCGGGGAATGGAAGGTAGTCTTCCAGTCTGAGGATTACAAGGAAACTGAATTGCATGCAAATGCTGAATGCTTGCCCAGCAAGCCTATTTGGTGTCACCTTTGTAGAATCTGAATACTAAATTAGACTGTTTAGGCTCACACTAAGGAAGTAACTTCCAGTGATCTGAAGTGTATTAAAGTAGCTCAGGCTATTTTACAAGGCATCTAAGCCCACATTTAAGTAGGAGAGGATATCACTCATAGCTGTGTTTTTGAAACACTGTAAATGTGTCCAAATCAGTAGTCTACAAAATTGAATATAGACTGGGCTCCAAGCTATTTTCAAAAGACATTGAATCATTTCATTGAATCTATTCATTTTATGAGAATTTCAAGAAAAACTTTACCCTCAGAACTCAAGTTGTGATGACTCTGGAACCTTCCAAGTTCTATTCTCTGGGCTCAGGGTAGCACCATTCTCTTAAAGCAGCTGTCTCAAACAGAATCTTCTAATCAGCTTGAAGCTCATGGAGAGTGAGCTGTCTGACACATTTACTAGGAAATTGGTAGGCAGCTGCTGAGTATGGTACCTAACCATTGTCTTTAACAGAGAAGTCGCTCACAGATGCTGTTTATGGTTAAGAGAGACCCACACAGGCATTTTTGTTCCATGAGGAACTCTAACATGGTAGCATCAAAGAAGAAAAATACTTGAAACATAGCACAGTACGTGATGATTTCCTGAGAGACCTGGATGCAATGGGGGTAGGTGAGGATGCAGAAGGGCCCTGAAATTGGAATGTCCACTGTAGGAAAATGAGAGGTCTCTTTGGTCACAGCTGCTCAAATCCTAACCTGTGTCTTTGGACCGCTTCAAGAAGTCAGCACAAGCTGTATATTCCCTACATAGAGAATTTATTTTCTCTTTTGCCAATTATTATAAGCTATCAGTCCCTTAAGCTTCAGATTTATTATTTATAGAATTACTTTACATTATTTTTCCTTCATAATTTGTTTCTCAATTTGAATTTTTTCAATAAATGTTTGGGAGATTGTTCTTTCTAATATTACTTTCTTGAATACCCAAACTCCTTTTGAATGTTATTTTATTCTATTTAACTGGTTACCGTGTTTATTTTCTTCATACAATCAAGTTTTATACTTAAATGCTTCTGATATTTTTATTATTTTCATTTGAGAGTGACTAACAGGATTTTGCTCAGTCCCACAAACCTATTCTTCTTAATAAATATTTTGTTATAAAGAGTTAATAAATTAAATTCCATTGTATTTATTATGTCAAAGAAGACAGATAAACCCAATGTATTTAAAAATTTTTCCAATTAAATTAAGGACATGGAAATTAAATTATTGCTGCAATATAAACACTGATAAGTCTGGTTCTATGATAATAGGTTCACACCAAGTTTTATTATGCTTATAATTAATTATTTAAACTGGTTTGTGGCTGACATTAATTGGTATTATTAGTTAATATTAATTAATATTAATTTCTAGACATAAAATATGTGTCAAAATTTAATCAACATAATTGCTATGGAATAGGGGGATGGGTAATCCTACTTTACATTTTCTTTCCCTCTCTGTCTGCCTTCCTCCTCCCCTCCTTCCTCCCTTTCCTTGGCCTTCCTCACCTGGTCCTCTCTTCCTCCCACCTGCTCTCCCTTCTCTTACTCTCTCCTTGTCTTCCCACACACATTCATTCATTCCTTCTTCCACTGGAAACCCTATTCCCTCATTCATACATCTCAGTACATTTTCTTCTGTTCCTGCTTTTATATATTTGGTTTGATTTAGACTCATTTTGTGAAAGGATGTGGTAAATTGAAAGCAACTTTTAAAAATGGAAATAGATTTAATGAAAAATTATTTCCTTCTCTTGATTTTCCTTAACATTTTTGAAGTGTAGGTATTTTTGTCTACAATTATGAAATTTCCTGTTTTGAAATCTTCACTTGTTTCATTACATCAACTTTGTTTGAAGAACTTTTTGTTTAATGTTTTCATGTCATCTGTACATTCAGAACTCTGGAACTCACTTCTTTTTGTTTCATCATCCAAAATACATACAAGTATTGAACTTTTATTTCTTGCCAAATACTTCTGAATTCCTGATTTCCCGATACTTGGATCTACATCAAGCACTCATTTCTATTTATTCATAGATTGTCGTTTTTTGTATGACCCATTTTATTTCATTTCTCATAAAGAAATCTTATTTATTTTAGAATATTTCCTCATTTATGAACTGGATAGAATGATGCTATACATATTATAAAATTATTGATTCTAGAATCAGATCATTTATTGGCAGAGCTGTCAGTAGTGCCTGACATGTAGGGCATTCATGCCTGCTCTATAAAGGTGTTGCCATTTAGTATCTTAATGACAGAATCATTAAGAAATACATTTTCTAATTAAATGTCTTATTTCAAATTTTCTGCCCATTTTAAGTATTCTATTTAAAAAAATAGAGGACCAGGGCTGGAGAGATGGCCTAGCAGTTAAGAGCACTGACCGCTCTTACAGAGGACTCGGGTTCGATCCCCAGCACCCACATGGCGGCTGAGAACCGTCTGAAACTCCAATTCCAGGAGAACTCCAGTTCCAGGGGAATCCGACACCCTCTTCTGACCTCCGCGGCATTGCACCACACGGGTGCACAGACCTGCATGCAGACAGTACATTGATACACATACAGAAATAAATAAAATTTAAAAAAAATAGAGGACCTGCCAGGCGTGGTGTCGCATGCCTTTAATCCTAGCACTCGGGAGGCAGAGGCAGGTGGATCTTTGTGAGCTCAAGTCCAGCCTGGTCTACAGAGCGAGTTCCAGGCCAGCTGGGGCTACAGGGAGACTCTGTTTAAAAAAAAAAAAAAAAAAAAAAAAAAAAAAACAACAACAACAACAACAACAACAAAAAACGAGAGGTCCTATGTAAAGTGAAATAAGTCAGAGACAGGAAAAGAAATTGTTGTTTGGTCTGGTAATTATTTTGTTCTTTTATTGGAAGTGTTAAATTTTTGCTGATTTGCTATGTTTGACATGATTTGTCCTTCCCAATTTACCCTGCCCATCTGCTAATTTAATAGGATGTATTATTATCTAAAGATCTGTTATATTTTCTCTTTCACTTTTAAGTAGAATAATGATTACTAGAGATTGGGACAGAAAGAGATGCTTGTTAGAATTTAGGGTGCAGAGAAGAGAGGGAGTTGGGAAAGAGATCAATGCCAGACCTTTAACAGATTAAGACTGCATCTTATTCCGTCCAGGTAGTGAGAGCAGGCTTTCCATGGGATGCAGGCTATTGTACCAGGAAAAGAACAGATCCAAGGCTTTACAGTATGGGGAGAGGTGGTCAAGTATGTGCAAGTGAAAACAGTGGTAGAAGGTACTTGCAGGTGTAGCTTAGGACATTCTTAGGAGGTATATGCCCTATTCTTCCTGGAATCATTTGCACCAGTTTATCTTGGGAACCACAGATTTATGGTATCCTCTTCTTGGACCCATTTACCCAACCAGGACAGTGGTCTTGGGAAAGAGCCTGTCTCACAAACAGTCCTCCCAACGGGGAGGAGAGTAGGCAATCAATCAAGCCAGCAGCAGTCTTCATAGGGTTTCTGGTTTTCTGCAACTGGGACCTTCTATCAATGTTAGCAAAAAGAAGTTGTATTTGAACAATGCACGTTCTCCAGATATGGAGGAAAAATCACAGTTAACTGTGCTAATACAGTTAATATATGTTGATAATAAATTTCTAAAAATTCTCCATAAAATTTTTGAACATTTTACTTCATTCTCTAAGAATTATCAAGTCTTGTCTGAGTGAATGAATGACTGTAAGTAGGGAGGCATAGGGACCAGTGCTGCTGTGCTCCCAAGCCAACCTGTTCCCACGACTACTCACTCACTGACAAACTCTTGCTCTGCACATCAGGCAACTTCCACCACAATAAATCTTAGCACCCTGTGCTGCAGCTGCAGCAACAGCCATCATGGATACATAGGAACCTCTTTATAATGTAAAGCAGTCAACACGCCAAAAATACAACACAAAGAAATGGCATATACACAGCTCTAAGAGGAAAATATCACCTAATGTGCAGAGGTAGAAATATGACCAGAGAGTGCTGTAATTCAAGCCATGAATGTACATAATTGTCAACCAAGGTTATTATACCTAGAAAAACTGTCCATTGAAGTAAATGGAAATATATAAATGGAAATAAATTTCAAGAAAAATGCTGAGTTAGACAATACAAGATGACTAAGTTACCCCACATAAAATTTTAAAGGAGTAATAAACATAGAGGAAGAAGATAGTGCACAAGATCACACAAGAAATAATGCATCCTAATAAACTAACGAAAAGCACAGGGATAAACCACATCTAACATACCAAATCAGAAAACACCCAACAATACCAGGAAAGGAAGAAAAGATTAACCAGTTAATTAACCAATCAGAATAGAGAACAAATTCATAAACAAAAAAAACCTTCTCATTCTTGACCTTGAAGGCAAATGGCTTTAATTTAGCTATTCCTAGACTAGAATAATAGAATGGATATAAAAACAGATCCTACTATCTCCTGTGTCTAAGAAATTCACATAGGAAAGATGTGCATAAATTAAGGATCAAAGGTTGGAAATAAATAAAACTACTTAGTAAATGAAAGCCACAAACATCATATCTCATAAAGCAGGCTTCAAAACAGACTGAGATTTTAATAAAAGGAACCTTCACAAAAAGGACATAAATAATTTAAATATGTATGCACCAAATTCAGAAGACTTTATCTTTATATAACAAACACAAAAGGGCATAAAAGACCTCACAAGTTGTATACAAAATGGTATTAGAAGGCTCCAGTAACACAATTCTTACGTCTGGATCAGAAATGAAGTTAAACTGTTTCTATTTGAAGATGGCAGGATGTTATACATGAAAGACTTCATTATTCCATAAGAAAATGTTTTGATCTAATGAACTCTTTTAGGAAAGTTGAAGAATAGTGAAACCAAATAAAAACAGTAGTTTTTTTATGCACCAATTGTAGACTTGTTGATAAAGCAATTAAGAAAATGCCTCACGGGCATGGCAAAGACCATTCCAATGGAGGAAATTCCTCAGTTTTAGCTCCTTCTTCCCAGGTGTCTCTAGTTTGTATCAAGTTAACAAAAACTATGCAGCACAAATAGATAATGAAAATGCAGTATATACAGACAACAGAATTTCATAAGCCATAAATCAAAATTAAATTGAAATGAAATTTGCAAGAAAACACATTATGTGAGGTAAACCAGTGCATTAGTCACCTTTCTGTTGCTGTGATAAAACCACCATGACCAAGGGAATATAAAAGGAAGAGTTTATTTGAGCTTATGATTGATGGTTCCAGGGAATTAAGAGTCCATTGTGGTGGGGAGGCATGGTGGCTAGGGTTGGAGCAGAAACCTGAGGTTCACATCTTCCAATGAGCACAGGAAGTTAAGAGAGAGAGACTGGAGATGGCAAGACTTGTTAAACTCACTACACCCACCCCCAGTGATGTACTTCCTCCAGCATGGCCATACCTTCTAAGACCTCCTAAAACAGCGCCACAAACTGGGGACACAATGTCTAAATACTTGAAGCCTATGGGGGACACTCTCATTCAAGCCAATACACCCAGGCTCAGAAATACAAGTGCAATCTCTTCTCCTTTAAGAGCCTCCAATTGTTAAATATGTGAATCTATTCACATATTTAAAAATTGGATAATGGATAAATGAGGTAAAGTGGCCAGGAAACTATACAGGAGCCCATGACATAGAAAGAAGAGGCTCTAAGGGAAGGAGAATGGGGATGATGATGGAACACATGAAATACTAAAGTGAAAGGGGAATGTTGAGTGGGGGAATACAGTGTGGAGGGGAAGGAATGGGTGGGAGAATGAAGGGGGGGGGAATCAACCAAGATCAACCAAATACCCCAAGAACACCTTTATTTTATTGTTAGCATTTTTATTGATATTGTGGGTATTTCATACATCATCTTTCAGTCCAAATTAGATACATTCCCTCTCCCTGCCCCCCACTCCAGTTCATGCATACTGCCATACATGTCTTGCATCTTTCTCTCAGTCTTCCCAATGATATTTTTCTACAGAGGCTTGTTGTTTTGGGCAGAATTTAACTGTATCAGTCAGTTCTTTGATACAGTTCTTATGTTGCTTTTGTCCCCTCCCCTTTGTGTTGTTCCAAAATATTCCTATATAAACATCATATATGTATCAAAATTATCAACCGAGGATAAACTGTATGTTGATTCCAAACTATGTTTTAGTGTTCACATTTTTCCCCTTTAATTTTATATTACTCTACAATATGAATACAACCTTTCACCCATAAACTGTAATTACAATGTCTGAAAATAAGTGGTAAGTCAATTCAAGAGCCTGTTAAGAGATTCACATTATAACAGCACAGTTGCTTTCAGATAAAAAGAAATATAACAATAACGTTGTTCAGCTTGCCTGCCAACTGGGACTTTGGTGTTAGCATCCACAAGTGAGGGAAACCATACACCTTTTGGGGGGAGAGGGCTATGTTACTTCACTTAGCATAATGGCTTCTAGCTCCATCCATTTAGCTGCAAATTTCATGGCATCTTTCTTTACCACTGCAGAGAAAACTGCATTGTGTAGATGTACCACATTTTTGTTATATGCTCTTCACTTGAGGGGCATTTGAATTGGTTCCATCTCTTCACTATTGTGAAGAGAGCTGCAATAAACATGAATGTGCATGTATCTTAGTGGTAGGATGAGTCTTGTGGGTGTATATCCAGGAGTAGTATGGCGGGGTCAGGTNTCCAGCCCTACAAAATGTTCTTTTTTTTTTGTCTTTTCAAGACAGGGTCTCCTTGTATCCCCAGCTGTCCTGGAACTCACTCTGTAGACCAGGCTGGCCTTGAACTCACAAAGATCTGCCTGCCTCTGCCTCTCGAGTGCTAGGATTAAAGGCGTGTGCCACCACGCTCGGCTCATTTTGAGTCTTTTAAGGGTTCTCCACACTGTTTTCCACGGTGGTTGTACAAGTTTACATTCCCACCAGCAGTGGATGAGTGTTCCCCTTTCCCCACAAACTCTCCATCCTTTGGTATCTTCTGTTTTCTTGATCTTAGCCAGTTTTATTGGAGTAAGATGATATCAAAGAGTAGTTTTAATTTGCATTTCTTTAATTATTAATGATGTTGAACACTTTTTAAGATGTTTCTCAGCTATCTTTACTTCCTCACTGGTGAAGTCTTTGTTCAGTTCTTTACTCCATATATTGAGTAGGTCATTTGCTTTCTTTGTTTTTTTGAGTAGTCTATATATTCTGATGTTAATGTTCTGTCAGTTGTATCACTGGTGAAGGTTTCCTCCCACTCTGTGGGTTTTTCTTTTCACTTCCTTGATTGTTTCTTTCGTTGTACAGAAGGTTTTGAGTTTGATGAGTTTCCACTTGTCAGCTGTTGACCTTATTTCCTGGGCAGCTGCTGTTTGATTTAAAAAGTCTTTTCTTATGCCTAGGTCTTGTAGGTTGCTGCCAACTTTTTCTTCTATCACATTCAGGGTTTTGGGTTCATTCTGAGGTCTTTGGTCCACTTAGAGTTGATTTTTTTGTACAGGGTGAGAGGTAGGGGTTTAATTTTGTTCTATGAACGGTGTCCAATTTTCCCAACACTATTTGCTGAAGATGCTATCTTTCCTCCATTGAACTTTTCTGGCCTCTTCATCAAATTCGAGGTGTCTGAAATTGTATGAGCTCAGGCTTGAATCTTTAATTTCGTTCCATTGGTCAATGGGTTCATTTTTGTGCCAGTACCAGGCTATCTTTATAACTATAGCCCTGTAATATAGTTTTAAGTCTGGTAAAGCAATCCCCCCTGTATTGCACCTTTGCTCAGGGTTACTTTAGCTATTCAGGGCCTTTTGTTTTTCCATAAGAATTTAAGGATTTTTTCCAAGTCCGTGAAGAAGCTCATGGGGATTTTGATTGGGATATATTAATTTGGGTAGAATGGACGTTTTTACAATATTTTCCAATCCATGAGCATGGGAGTTCTTTCTATCTTTTGATGTCATCTTCGATCTCTTCAGGGGTTTAAAATTTTTGTTGTAGAGGTCTTTGGTGTCTTTGGTTAGGTTTGTTCCCAGGTTTTATTTATTTATTTATTTATTTTGAGGCTATTCTGAGTGGGAAGGTCTCCTTGTATTCCTTCTCCAGTTGATTGTTGTTGGTATAAAGAAAGGCTACTGATTTTTCTAGGTTAGCTTTGTATCCTGCCACTTTACTGAAACTTTTAATCATTTCTAGGAGTTTTCTGGTGGAGTTTTTAGCATCCCTTAGGTAAACTATCATATCACCTGGCAAAGGGATATTTTGACTTCCTCTTTTCCCATTAGTACTCCTTTAATTTACCTTTCTTGCCTTATTGTCCTAGGAATTGTTTCAAGTACTGTATTGAAGAGGAGTGGCAGTAGGGGGAATGCTTCTAATTTTTCTCTTTTCAGGATGATGTTGGCAGTAGGTTTGTTGTATATGACTTTGATTTTGTTGAGGAATGTTCTCTTCAGTCCAATTCCCTCTAGGACTTTAAGCATGAAAGGATGGTGGATTTTGTTGAATGCCTTTTCTGCATCAATTGAGATGGTGGTGTGGTTTTTCTTCTTCAGTCCACTTAAATGATTCATGATATTTATTGATTTACCTATGTTGAACCTTTATCTCTGGTATGAACCCAACTTGATCATGATGGATGATCTTTTTGATGTGGGTCTATATGCAGTTGACAAGTGTTTTTTGAGTATTTTTGCATCTATGTTCATTAATGAGATGGGTCTATAGTTTTCTTTGATGGTTGGGTATTTGCCTGGTTTTGGTATTAGAGTGATGCTGGCTTCAAAGAAGGAATTTGGGAGATTTCCCTCTGTATCCTTCTGCTCAGTTTGAGTAGAAATGGTTGTAGGAACCTCTTTAAATGTTTTAAAGAATTCTGCTGTGAAACCATCTGGGCCTGGGGTTTTATTAGTTGGGAGGTTGTTTATTACAACTTCAATTTCCTCAAATATTATGGGTCTGTTTAAACTGTCAATCTCTTCTTGTTTAAGATTTGTCGATTCCCAGGATATCAGGTATTCATCTATTTCTCTTAAGTTTTCAAGTTTAGTACAGTATAGGTTTTTGAATTATTCTCATATGGTTGTCTGGATCTTTTCTTTGTCTATTGTGATGCTTCCCCTTTCGTCATGAATACTATTTATTTGGAGTTGCTCTTTTTTTTTTCCTTTGGTTAATGGGGCTAGAGGTCTGTCTATCTTGTTTATCCTTTCAAAGAACCAGCTTTTGGATTCACTGATTCTTTGTATTTTTCTGTTTCTATTTCATTGACTTCTGCTATGATTTCTGTTATTTCTTCCTGTCTGTTGGGTTTAGGGTTCATTTGTTGTTGTCTCTCAAGTGTTTTTAGCTGCAGTGTTAGATTGATTATTTGTTCCCTCTCTTTTTTTAATGTGGGCACTTAGGGCTATAAATTTCCCTCTTAGGACTGCTTTTAATGTGTCACACCGTTTTGCTCTGTTGTATTGTCTTTTCTTAGTTCCATGAATGCTTTTATTTCATCCTTTATTTCTTTCCTGACCCGTTCATTATTCAGGATTGTGTTGTTTAGTTTCCATGTGTTTGTAGCTAGTAGGGCTTATTCTGATGTTCATATTGAGTTTTAATGCACTGTGTTCTGATAGAATGAATGAAATAATTTCAGTCCTTTTTTAGTGGTTGAGATTTATTTATGTCCCAGTATGTTGTTGATTTTGGAGAATGTTCCATGGGGCACTGAGTAAAAAGTATATTCTCTGGTGTTTGGGCGGAATATTCTGTAGATGTCCATGAGGTTCATTTAGTGTACTGTTTTGTTCAGTTCCAATGTCTCTCTGTTTATTTTTTTGTCCAGTTGATCTATCCAAGGGACTCAGTAGGGTATTGAAGTCCCCCACTATTAGTATGGTAGGACTATTCTGTGTCTTGAGATCCTGCAGAATTGTGTTTATAAAGTATGGTGCACCAGAATTTGGTGCATAAACATTTAAGATTGTGAAATCTTCCTGATAGTTGTTCCTTTGATAAGGATATAATAGCCTTCTTTGTCCCTTATGATTAATTTTGTCTGATATTAGAATAGCAACTCGTGCTTGCTTTTTGTACCATTTGCTTGGAATATTTTTTCTATCCTTTCACTCTAAAGTGGTGTCTGTCCTTGAGGGTGAGATGGGTTTCTTGTAGATAGCATATAGACGGATTCTGTTTCCTAATCCATTCTCCAAGTCTATGTCTTTTGATTGGGGAGTTTAGACCATTAATATTTAAGGTTTTTACTGAGAGATGTGTGTTGTTTCCTTTCACCTTATTTTTTGTTTGCATTCTTGGTCTAGGTTTCTCTTTACTTTCTTATGCTTTTGTTACTTTCTCTCTTTAGTTGCTTGGGGCTAGCTGCTCCTTTCCTCTGCTGTTTGAATTCATTCTAATATTTTCTGGTGTTGTTTTTTTTTAATTTTTTAAATTCTATTTTTATTTTAATACATATAGGTGTTTTGCTTAGCTGCATATAGGTCCACCATATGTGTGTAATCCCCGAGGAGGTCAGAAGAGGATATCTGATCCTCTGGAACTGGAGTTTTGGACAGTTGTTAGCTGCCATGTGGGTGGTGGGAATTGAACCCATTTCCTCTACAAGATCAGCCAGTGCTCTTAACCACTGAGACATCTCTCCAGCCCCATTTTTGGTAGTTTTGACATGTATTCTTCCATTTTGTTTATGTCATGAAAAATTTTTCTTTCTCCTTCAACCATAATTGACATTTTCACTGTGGATAGTAATCTGGGTTGGCATCTAAAGTCATTTAGCCCTGGGAATACTTTGGTTTATGTTCTTCAGGCTTTCATCATTTGCACTGAGAAGTCAGCTGTAATTCTCATGGGTTTCCCCTTATGTGTAATGTTGTTTTTTTTTCTCTTGTGGCTTTCAGTATTTTGTCTTTGTTTTGAGCATCTAGCCTTTTAACTATGATATGGCATGGGGAATTTCTTTTCTGATCTTGTCTATTTGGTGTTCTATGTGCTTCTTGTATTTGTATGGGTTTTCTTTTTGTGAGTTTGGGGACATTTTCTTCTATTAGCCTGTTGAAGATCTGATCAATACTGTTGTCTTGGGATTCTTGTCCTTCCTCTATCCTTATGATGCAGAGGTTTGGTCATTCCATAGTGTCCCACATTTCCTGGTTATTCTACTATTGTGTTTTTTTTTTTTTAATTTTTTCATAATCTTCTCTTGAGGATTCTAGTTATGCTGTGTTATCTTGCAGGTCTGATATTCTATTTTTCTGATTCATGCATTCTGCTTCTGAGGCTTTTTTGTACCCTTTCCTGTTGATTGGATGAATGTTCAATTTCCTTTTTCATTTCATCCCGTGATTTCTTCAGTATTTCCACTTATTTTTGGAGCTAGTCATTCTCTTCTTGTAGCTGCTTGCTTCACTGGTCAGTTTCTTTTTTCATTTAATCCTAAAATCTTTTCAGTTTTTCCCTGTCTTCCAGTGTTTGTCATTCTCTCCCTCTAGTTCTTTCAGCAGTTTATCACTCTTCTCTTCTAATTCCTTCTTGAGTTTTTCAGTCTCTCCCCTTAGTTCTCTGATTTGCTCTTTATATTCTTTGATTTCTTTGAATATGTCTACAATTATTCTTCTAAGGTCAGTGTCTTGGTTTCCTTCTAGGGAGATCTCCCTGCAGGGATCTTCTGTAGGACTGGTAAAGTTTGGTCTGGATTTATAATGAGTTTTCCCCATGTTGTTGTTTTTTCTTTATGCCTTTGGCGTGTGGATTTTTTTTTCTTATTTGTTTGTTTGGATTCCTATGCTAATCTCAAATGTTAATATGGAAGTTTAGTTGGTCACTCACTCTGCTCACTGTGCCTTCTAGATCATCCCCACCACAGCACTGTGAGCAAGGGTTGCTCCTTTGGCCTGGGCACAGGTATCCTGTCCTTGTTGGTGGGAGGCACAAGGCAAGTTGGCATCACCTGAGCTGGCTGCTGAGTTGGTGGGTTGCTGGCCACCTCTCTATCTCCAGGCTTGCCACTCTGACCACCTGTTATTTTTAGGGTAATGCTCTGTCTCTGAGTTTATTAAATACAAACACCCATATAACATTGTTTCTTATAATTATGGTATTTCTTGAATCTGAATTTTAATCATAAGATTTCTATAATACGCATATTTCCTTTCATGTGTTTTCTCTATCTTCAAATTGCATTTCAAGATAAACTAACTATAAATTAATTTTTCATAATAATTACTTAAAGTAGGAGTTAAGTCCCATGAAGAGAAAAATAGAACAGAAATATGACAGAAAACATGTTAGACAAATGTGATTATGGAAAAGTCATGACGAGAATCTTAGTTAAAAGAGCACACTTTCTGGGCTGGAGAGATGGCCTAGCGGTTAAGAGCACCGACTGCTCTTGCAGAGGACCCGGGTTCGATCCCCGGCGCCCACATGGCGGCTCAGAGCCGTCTGTAACTCCAGTTTCAGGAGAGCTCCGGTTCCAGGGGAATCCGACGCCCTCTTCTGACCTCCGCGGCATTGCACGACACGGGTGCATGGACCTCCAGGCAGGCAGTACATTCACACACATAAATAAAAAAAAATAAAAAAAAAAGAGCACACTTTCTGATAGCTCAGTTCCCTCCTATGAAAAATGGATGGGAATTTACTCCAAGGAATTCTTCATTAATTGACTTATATATAGCTAGAGGTATACTGAATAAGGTATTTGCAATAGAAGCCTTGTGGAAATTATGGGGTAAGTCAGATTAAAACTCTTTTAACTTGAGGCTGAAGAGATGGTGCAGTGTTTAAGGCTGTTTTTGGAGACGACCCAGTTTTGGTTTCCAGCACCCACATGTCAGTTAACAACCATCCAGTTACAGGGGATACAACACCCTCTTCTGACTTCTGAGGGCACCAATGGAGTGCACTCACATACATTTAGGCAGTATACTCATAAATAAAAATAACAATGTTTTATATTATTTTGGTCTTTTTGACACAGCATCTCCCTTTAGTATCAGCTGGCCTGGAACTCACTATGTAGACCAGACTGGCCTTGAACTCACAGAGATCTGCCTGCCTCTGTCTCTGGAATGCTGGGATTAAAGGCATATGCCACCATGCCCAGCTACGAAATATATATATATATATATATTAAAATATTAATATATATATAATAAAATATAATATATATATATATAATATATATATATATATTTTTTTTTTTGAAACTGAGTCTCCATATTAGTCCCAGCTGGCCTGGAGCTCACTCTGCAGACCAGGCTGGCCTTGAATTCACAGAGATCTACCTGCCTCTGGCTCCAGAGTGCTGATATTAAAGGCCTGCACCACTGCACCTGGCTATAAAATACTTTTTTAAAAGCCCTTTACCCTAAGAGCATATATGCTGGATTATCTTAAAAATAAGGGAGTTTAGAAGTGTCACTTTTGGGGGCTGGAGAGATGGCCTAGCTGTTATGAGTGCCGACTGCTCTTGCAGAGGACCCCGGTTCAATCCCCAGCACCCACATGGCGGCTGAGAACAGTCTGTAACTCCAATTCCAGGAGAACTCCAGTTCCAGGGGAATCTGACGCCCTCTTCTGATCTCTGGGGCATTGCACAACACGGGTGCACAAACCTACACGCAGACAATACATTCATACACATAAATAAATAAAATAAAATAAAATGTAAAAAAAAATAAAAAAAATAAAAAAAGAAGTGTCACTTTTAAAAGAAAAAAATACAAACAAAAACAAACAAACAGAAAAACAACACTTCAGGGGCTGGAAAGGGGGCTTAGTGGTTAAGAGGACTGGTTGTTCTAGCAGAAGATATGGGTTCAAACCTCACCACCCCCATGGTGGATAATAACCATCTGTAAGTCCAGTTCCAGGGTACCTGGAACTCTCTTCTGTCCTCTGCTGGCACTGCATGACATGGGTATACTTACATACATGCAAATAATAAACACATACACATAAAAAATAAATAAATAAAATTTAAAAATCACTTCAATTAAAATATGAATATATCAGAACAAGTACAAGATCTTCTAAGTTTAGCATATTACTTTCTGTACAGTTTTGATACCTGAAAATGAACAACACAATTGTTTGAAATATATTTATTTTTTAATATTGAATTCAAAATCATTTTTCAATTTAGGCAAAGTTTAGAAATTTTTTACACAATCTGGTATGCTATTTTGTCAAAAGACTAGTGATCCAGAAATCCATCTAGGCCTCATTGGCTTTCACTTTCTATTGTAGTGTGAAACACATTTTAGTCACACTTCTCATTTCTTCCTTGCCACCATTTGACTTCTTTGTTGTAAAGAGATTGATCCATTATCATTTGAATTATTTTACAAATTGACACCTCTCATGTAGAGACTGGAGAGACAGGTCAGCAGTTAATAACTCTTGCTCTTCATGCAGAGGTTCCAGGTTAGCTTCCCAGCAATCACATTATAGCTTATAACTGCCTGTAACTCCAGTTCTTGGGGATCCATTGTTCTTGCCTGGCATCTGAGGGCAGTAGGCATATAGTGACATGCATGCATGCAGGTAAAATATTTTTAAGCATCTTTAAAAAAATGAAGCTAAGCATGGTGGCACACACCTTTAATCCCAGCACTCAGGAGGCAGGTTGATCCTTATGAGTTTAAGGCTAGCCTGGTCTATATGACAAGTTCCAGGCCAGCTGGGGCTACAGAGGAACCCTGTCTCAAAAAGAGCAAAAGAAAAAATAAAATAAAATCTTCAAAAAAATGAAACCTATCTGGGAGTTTTGGGTATTGGAGTAAGCAATATTAAATCATGCTCAAGTCATGAAAACAATCATGAGATAGGTATCCATCCAATTGTGATGGGAAATATCTTTAATTTATTTTAAAGGGGAAGTTTAGTGTCAAAATCAGCTCATTTTAAAGCAATACACTCACCAATTTGGTGTAGTATATTTCTTAAAGACTACATTCCATGTATCCTATTTCTCAAGAATCAAATATGCCTTATCTCTTGGGAAGAACTTAAGGTTAGAGGGAGGTTGGCAAGGCTGAAGAAAGGATACAAAAGAGAGAAAAGCATTCACTCACCAGTTACTACATTCCGGGTATTGCATATATTATCCAAGTATTACTGTCTTAATTTTTACAAAAGTCCTATGAGATGAAAGTCATACACACTTATGGACAGTGAACTTGAATCTTATGTAGACTGAGTCATTAGACTTGTAAGAAATACAGTAGCATGTGCAGTGACCAGACTCAGCATCTATAAACCTTAACCATTTCCAAATGTTTTTTTATTTTAATTAATATACATTGATTATTTCTTTAACCCACTTACAACTTAAACTTCTGTTGTTACATTGATTCTTAAGGTATGAAGTCTTCTAGGGAGCAGAGTAGAATTTTCAAAAACTCCCCTGGACAGAGGTACAAGCCACAACAATCCCTTCCTTTGAGAATCATGATATTTCAGCATATATATATATATATAGTGTATTTTCAATAAAGTCAGTTCATATTAAAGAAAAATGCAGTTATTAGACAGATTTTTAAAATTACATTCTTATTTTGGGTATGTGTTGTATGTATGTGTGTGTATGTATACACATGTGGATGTGCACATGCTATAGCATGCATATATGTGGTGGTCAGAGGAAAATCTGCATGAGTTGCTTTTCTTCCACCTTGTTGGTACTAGAGACCAAGCCCAAGTCATCAGGTTTGGCAGCAAGTGGCTTTAAACAGGTGAGCCATCTCACCTGTTCTGAGAGGTGTTTTAGCATGTTAGTTGTATGAACATATTGGAAATCTATGGCATTGTAAAATTAAAAACTAATTGCTAAAGGTAAACAAGAAAAGAGAGAATATATGGAAGAGATAAATGGGCATCTAAGTAGAGCAAACTGAAGTGTACACATGAGTGACTGGCCTGTTTTTCTCTGGCATGGTTAGGGACAGAGTGGAAAGGAAAATGATGATTATTTAACTATCTTTTTATCATTATTGATTTCTTACCTTGTTTCAGAAACTATGCAATCTATTATGTTGGCTAAATTTGTTTAATACTCATGGCAAACCTGGAAGTGACTAATCAATTCCCATGGAAAATCTGATTCATTTAATGTCTGAAGAGAGTAATTTCACACAATAGACCCTATCGCAAGTAACAGAATGTATGAACTCCAGGGGTGGGGGGCACTGTGGGAGGGTGCCAGTGGAGAAGGGGATATAAAGGCAATTAAGACTGATTGACTCATTATGTATAAAATACACAAAACTTCATTAAAGTTAATAAAAAGCAACCCTTATTATGAGACAAAATTCACAGCTCTTATAGTAAATCAAATTTAAGTTTATAATCTTCAGTGACATTCATCAAAACTTTCTGGACAATTCATCATATACCTTTCTGACTTAAAGAAGCTTTGGAAAAGGGTTTCAGCAATTCCAAATATTTGATCATCGCGTAAATGTCTTAGAGGAGAGACATCTGTAAATTTTACCACATATTCCTGAAAATGCATGCTCTCTTTTCTGCCATCTTGGAAAATGAGAGACTTAGAAGAGAATTCTTAAAATATTTTTCATGGGAGAGGACTCCATTATCCACATAGGATTTTGTGGAACCACAAGATGTTCAGGGACCCCTTCACTAAAATGAGATGCCTTTCATGTTTCCTGTAGGAATTACGTATATTCACATATTCTGGTGTATGTGGGATGAACTCCATGGTCTTATTAGTACCAAGAACAAAAACAAAAGTTCCACATGAGCCTTTTGAGATCAGCAGTTGGTTCATGCCACAGCCTTCACTGTATTGTCGATTAGATGAAAAGTCAAATTTGGAGATATCCACTTACTTCTGCCTTTGGAGGACTTGCAGGCTCCGAGCAGTCTCTGAGGCAAGAGGGAAAGCCAGCTTGAGTCTAGAGGGCTCTGAGACAATTCTGATCCATTTACACTATTAGAGTTTTGCTTCTGGTTCCACTGCCTGCATTTTATTTAAATAAAATTAACACAATGATTCTGCCTCTCATTTCTGACATGATTCTGCTGTGTGTCTAACATCAGCCATCAATTGGTCCTATTAATCTACACCTCAATAGCAGACAAAGACACATGTGTTGACAAAGATAAACACGACTTACTAAATGTTTAGACTGAACCACGACCTTGAAGGGCTTGAATTAAATGGATAATTTGTCAGTCTAAGTTGAGTGATATCTCAATATAAGCAAGAGGATCTGTAATGGAAGATAACTAAAAGGCATTGTTTGATGCTAGCAGTGTGTAATAGACATCCACACCAACTTAGTGACACCCATTTATTTTCTTAAAGATGAGAATGCTCCTTGGCAGGAATAATTGTTACTATGAAATTAGTTTTCCCTATTGTTGTTACTCACTTTTTAATTAGTATTTGACTTATTTATTTCATTATACTCTGTCATTTCAGGGATTACATGCTCAATTTGACCACTAAGACTGCCATGGTAAACATCCTAAGCTCAGTTTTTAATCCTTAATATGCCAGTTTACCTTCTCACAATGTGCAAGAGACAATGAAGATCTTATGGAAAGTAAAACCCCTGTCTAATATTCTTCATAGTGCATTTCTCAAATAAGAATCAATTTAACTTGGTAAAGTATTGTTAAAGACTGGTTGAACTCAGAACTATCCAAGGCAGAAGGGCTAATATCTAGAAAGGGCTCAAGGCAAGATGTCTGTTAGAATTTAAAAGCTCTCAGATAAATTAAGAACACATATCACATATGTATGATATTATGTGAAATTTCTATGTAAAATGTATGTAAGAATATGTACATTTATGTCATTTATATCTAGATAATGGTGTACAGAGGTGAATATACATTGAACAACTCAGGATACCATTAAGACTTTATTCCAAAATTAGCGAGGCTATACTTTGTACTATAATTTGCACTATACTTTGAAGGGAAATGCCATGCAAAGTTAAGATAGCAAAGCAATTGTTTAGTGATAAAAGTCCCTAAATTCATACTTTTTATCTATCACCAACGAAATTTAGATGAAATATTTTAATCAGAAATTTCCTGGAAATTTTAAACAAAAGTACAAAGAAATGTGCTTTTGTCATTACAATACTTTTTCTCTTTTAAATATTTTTCCAAATTATGTTTAGAATTTAAATCTTGTAATTTCTCTTTTGATTATTAGGAGTCATTATACAAACATTCTTGATTTAAAACTCATTAATCATTCATAGCACAACCAATTATCACCTCCTCTCTAAGTTCAAGATATCGGTATGGAAACATAAATTGAAAGCTATCCAAAGTTGAAAGCTTAAACTAATGACATCTGTCTAATGATTTCATTAATCATAGAATTTCCACATTTCAAGAGGCTTTTAATGTAATCACCTATCTAAAGCAATAGTTCCTTTCATTATATTTGAGAAATAATGCTTTTTTGCTTATGCTTGAACTAACTTAATTACATGACCCTTTCCAATAGGTAGCTCAAATTGTTAAAAAAAAAAGTTAAATTAAAAGTCTCTTGAAATTTCTATTGGTATTTCCTAATCCCTCCTTTTCTCAGTGGTACTTACAGTGTTTTGACTCAAAAATAGTGATTCTTCTAAGATTCTTGCTCAGACTGAATATATTAATATCATCAACACTTCATTGTGTGACCTTCAGTATAGAGTCCCTCAATGTCTTAGATCATATTTCAGTGGTTTATATCTCAATAACCTGGAACTTTTGACTTAGCCCAATGTGTTGGTTTTGGTAGAGAATGGCTATAGACTACAAAGAAACTATTACTTTTCATTTTTAGTACTTGATTTTGTTCAATGCAGTCTTTTACTGGGTTTTCCATTACTTTATATTACTGATTTCTAATGTGCTTTGGAGTAATGTTATTTCATTTGAATTTATGTTAAATCATAATTCTTCCATGCAGTGGTCGAGATGAAAACAGAACAAAGAAGAAACATAGAACAAACTGATAGAATTCAAAGAAGGAGAACAAGCTCTTGGAGTTCCACAACAAGAAGATTGAAGATGAGAGTTAAAGTAAAGAGATCAGGCCCAGGGAGGTTAGTCTTCACTCAGCCTCAGCTTTACACTAGTAACTTTGGTACAAATAAGGGTATATAAGACATATGTTAAGAGGTTACAGAATAAGTAGAGTAAGTGTAAGAAATTTCTTAATTGTTTGGGAATTAAAATGAGACAAATGAGGGGTAGTGATTCTAAAGGAAAATGCATGTTTATGGTTAATTTTATTTGTTGTGATTTTTCCTAGAACAAAGGAGAGAGGGAAGTTTATGGTAAAGAAAAAGAGCTGGGACTATCTTTCTCCTTTTACAACCATAATTGTGTAGTGACATTCCGTGTGCACTATTGTAAGCACTTTGCAAACAGGACTGGCTCCCATTTAGCCTCTTAGCCCTGCCATTCGCATAGTGAATGCTACACATAGTATTGGTTGCAATGTGTTATTTCCTGCAATGTAAAGTTTCTTCAAATATGGGTGTTACTCCCCAATCATAGCAGAAACTTTATTTCATTTTCTTCTGTGTTTCCGCTTTAGCCTATAAAAATAAATATAAAAGAAGGGAAATAAAGAAAACAAAAGAAAGAAAAGCTGTGAAAAAATGTCAGCAAAATTTTTGTTTTTAGTATATTTAATGCATACATGTAAAATAGGGATGACCATTAAAAGAACAGGTGTAAGGAGAGAATATGCATTCCTGTCCCTGAGGGACTCCCATATTAAGAGATAAAAGAAAGGCAGAACATTAGCTACTTAGAAAAATAAATAGCCAGAGTTAGAGAACAGAAGATTGTTAATCAGAGATTCAAAGAAGAAAGTGTGTGCAGAGAAGAAAATAATCATCACACTGCTCATTATTTAAATAACATGACTGAGAACCAATCCAAGCATCCAGCACCCTGATGGCTATTGCTCCATTTAAAATAAAATTTCAGCATATGTAACTCCCTATACCGTTGTGGCAAGGATTCTGCTCTAGCATCTCTGTCTCTTTGGTGTTGTATTTATATGCCTTTGAGTTCACCTTAAAAGACTGTATATTAGAATACATTAGTATTCTTATCAATATGATTATTTGCATGATTCATAAATTCATTAATATGCTTCATGTGCCTCTACTGTATGCTATACACATCGCTAAGCCTTTGAGATACTGGGTTGAATAAGGAAGTCACTGAGACTTCTTTTTATGGAGTCTGGAGCATATTGTAGAATTGATTTGTTTGTTGTCTACTCAAGTGTAATTCTCGTATATTCTTTATCACAGATTTTGTGCATGCTTAAAGTGCTGACTAGTCATTGGCCATTGTGGTAATTCTATTATCTTTCTCAAGTAGCTGATTAAAGAACTGGCATATCACTTGAGAACAATCATCATACTTGTGAGGAAGTGTGCAGATGGACTTCTGGGAAGGGTGCCAACATGTATAAAAGAAGACCTATGCAGGAACAGTGTTATTTCTGCTCGTGGACAGTAATCATCAATGATAGCTTTGAGATTAGAAGCTGATCACTGTGGGAGGAAAATGGTAGATAAGTAGAAATGTGGCCATTAGCCTGGATTGATCCTGATCATGTAGGTACAATTTAGTGGGACCTGGCTGCTAAATATATCCCAGGATCATCATTGTAACATAAATAATTTTTTTCTGTTGGACAATAACTGGGAAAAGTGATGAGGTAAGAGAAGAAAATGAAAATAATAGTTAAAAAATGGTAAAAAGCAAAACTATAAAAAAATAAGTTAAACGCATTTGGTGGATTGCAGAAAAGATGTAGAATCCAAAACAAAACAGAAGAGTTAAACTAGTTTCGACAGGAAGGTATGCATATACCTCATTTAGATCTGTGGATTTGCATAACAAATTGCTGGCCTTCTCACATGAGAGACACCTACCTGCCTGTTACACCTTCCAATTGAAAACATAAGGTTGGATACAGAGTCCCTTAAACAGTGAAAGCAATACCTTTGGAGAATAAGAGCAACCAAATGTACTTATTACAGAGAAGTTCCTTTAGGATATATGGTTTAGTATAGCTTAAAAAGCTGGTTTAAATAATAAACGTGTTATCATCTTCAGCTGAAGTAAATTAGAGTCTTCAGGCAGGTTTGTTAATTCAAAATTAGTATTGGCAAAAATCTATCTTGCACGTACAAGATAAAGTATGTTGGGAAAGGGGATGCACAGAAGCAAATAAGCATGAAGATGGGAAATATGACGCCAGGAGAAAGAGGGATATTAAGGGATGCTGAAGACCAACAGCACATTTAGCAGGCTTTTCTCAGGTCAATATTACCAGCCTGGAGTTATAAAGTGACTCACATTGAAGTAGCATGTATTCATTTCTCTCTCTCTCTCTCTCTCTCTCTCTCTCTCTCTCTCTCTCTCTCTTTCTCTCTCTCTTCTCTCTCCCTCTCTATGTCACCAACCTAGTCCCTCTTTTTAGTTTCCCATTTCATCAGGAAAGCTTTTCACTTGTAAGACAATACATCAATTTTAAAATGATTTCAAAAGTCATGTGACAATCTTCCCAATGTCAAATCAGGCATAGGAGCAGTAAGATAAAGCTACCACCTTGTTTTGCTGTTCAGTGATTATCTCAATCATGTTAAGAGGACGAGTAAAAAATACTTTGGTGATCTGCTTTCATTTTTTTTGCTTTTGTGTTTTAAAGCAGATATTTTTAAACTTCAGTGGCTTCTAAATGACCTGCAAATAATTCCAAGTCAGAAGTGGCCCACAGTGACTGGCTGCTACTAAGAACAGTTTCTACAAGTAGGAAAGAATGTGAAGAAAAGAGGTGAATAAGTTGGGGGAGGGTGTATCTAAAAAATCACAAAATTCAACAAGATAAAAGAACAAAAA
>VZQC01013109.1:89852-139709 GCA_009823505.1 Rhizomys pruinosus
CCCCTGCCCAAAAAAAAAAAAAAAAAAAAAAAAAAAAAAAACCAAAAAAAAAAAAAAAGATAATGTAAATGTTGAAAGAGACTTGAGGCTGGAATACTTGATAGATTTAACAGCCGCTGGGGTAAGAGGCTTCAGAACACCCAGGGCAAGGTGGCTCCTTTCTTGTACTGCTATCTGAGACTGGCAAAACAGAATCACAAAGGGACTTCTAGTCTATGAATCCAAAGCACTGACTGTGTACATTTTATTGAAAAAGTGTGGGTACCTAGAAGAGAGTAAAAGTAGGTATTTATTCAGATTTAGTAGCTAGGAATAAAAAGTGAACAAAGAAGAAAGTTCAAAGACAGGTCATAGAAGAGACCATTTTAGAACTTCATTTATCTGTCAAATATGTATAAATAGTAATTTAAAATATTTTATTTATTTATTTTTATCTGTATGAATGTTACTCCTGCATGTATGCAAATGCAACCATGCCATGCAATGCCCATGGAGGTCAGATGGTGTCAGAACCCCTGGAATCAGAGTTATGGGTGATTGTCAGCATGTGAGTGCTGGGAATTAAACCTGGGTCCTCAGCAAGAACAGCTAATACTCTCAACCACTGAGACATCTCTCACATGCTTTTATGTTTACACATACATACAACATTACCATACCACTATTACCAGGATCATTAAATTGATAACTAATGTAAACTGAATTATTTGAGTCCTCTAAAACTCTATGCTGAATCCTTGTCTTCTCATGGAATGATGCTTGTCTATGAGGCTTCCAGCAAGCACTTCTTACTTAAGTCACGAGGTGAAGCCCCCATACTGAAATTTGTGCAGAGGTTATCCTTGAAGGTGTCATCCAGAAAATGAGCTTTTTTTTTTTTTTCACCAGTTCTTGATCTGGACTGTTAAGACTTCAGAATTTGAGAGAGGACAGCTATAGTTTAAGCCACTCTATTGTATTTTGTTATGGAAGCCCAAGGTAAGGCAGAATACTTATAAACTTGAAAGTTTTCAATATTATATATTTTATGGAACTAATGGTATTTCCATAGGTTATCCAATCTCAAGTGATTAGTCTAAACACAGCTACATACTAGCATCACTAAATAGACTCAGTAGGCTGTACACATACACACACACATACACACACACAGACACAGACACACAGACACACAGACACACACACATGCACACTTAAAAAGAAGTCAAGAAACTGAGAAGGAATACTGGAGGGGGAATGTGGGAGGAATGAGATGGGCAGAAGGAATTTCATATATGAAATTCCCAAATAGAAAATTAATTAAAAAAAAAAGATAATATGAAGAAACTGGATTAGATTTGATCTTGGTTTCAGGACTATTATAAAAATACCTATATAATTTAATACAGTTTACTTTTTAGTATTAACTATATTGTAAAGATTTTATAAAGTAGACAAACCTTAAAGTGTCCTCTTTTAAAATTGTATGGGAAAATAAAAGGGACTGAGTCAAATATTTTGAATTAAAATTTTTTCAACAGAACAGGATGACATAGATTTGAAGAAATTAGCTTCACAAATTCTGAACAGACTGTCTCATGAAAAACTATAAATATAGGTATATTTTGGACTGGAGAGGTATGTCAGGGACTAAGAGTGCTTTCTGCTTTCCCAGAGGACCTTGTCTTCTACACATGGAGAAATGAGAGGCAGAAAGGAAATATTCTTTCCATACTGTAATGCAGCAGGGCTTAATATATTGCAGTTTTGGAGTGTCCTCGAGCCTCCTAAAAATGATGGTTGTGCATATCTTTGTGCACATGTGACTGCACAAATCAGCACATGCTTTCTCTTTCTCTGGAAATGAGCCCAGAGCTTGTGTATTTTTCTAAGAGTGAGCCTTGGTTCCAGTCTCAGTGGAGACTGTGCTCCTAAAATACTGAAGAGTCACAGATTTATTTCTTAGATGAGAACTAGACCCCTATTTTAAACTGGATCTTCCACCCAACTATAAGGGGACTGTGAAAATAAAGTTAGGAGTATTTTTACTAAATAGTTTCAATTCATTTCAATATATAATAATATAAATGTAGTCGTTTTCTATTTTGAATGTATCAAGTTCACATTAAACATTCTAAGTTAAACAGCCACACATTTAAACTAAAGAATTATTCAAAGACTTTTTCAAATTAACTGTGAGAAAATAACCTAATAACAATATAATGGATGCTTAGCAATACAAAAATGCCAAGGTTTTGTAATAGCAAAAAAAAAAAAAGGAAAAGGATAGTAGTTTTCTTTTTGATAGATCCAGACTGTGATGAAAAATCTAGCTTCAACAATGTTCTCTCCCAATTAACTTTCCTAAGGTCAAATTGTGAGTCAGTGCTGACCAGGAATGGAAGAGAAGCTTGATTTGTTAATCCTTTACTGTAACCGACTTGAATAAATCCATTTTGGCGCCTTGGTAAAATCAGTACCCAGTATTGATTGGCTTCCTATATTTTCAACCAAATCAAACGACAATAAATGATAATTACTGTGTTTTTGTGAAATTTTGCAATAAAAATGATCTAGTGTCTCATGCTTTAAGGTTCAAAAGGTAATCAACACTTTTTTTTTTTAATTGTGGCAAGATCATAATGTTTCAGAATAAATAAATAAATGTACTCGGGAGGCAAGAGGCAGGCTGAATGGATCTCTCTGTGTTCAAAGGCCAGCCGGTCTACAGAGCAAGTTCTAGGCCATCCAGGGGTACATAGTGAGACGTTGTCTCAGAAAAATAATAATAATAAAATGATTTCCATAATCACAAATGGACCAGGGTTTAATGATGAAACCGAGACTACATAAACTTTATTGTTTTGATTAGCGGCAATAAAAATAAAACATAATGATTTGTAATGAAAAATAATTAATGTAGTAAAGGTGATATTTTATGTTCTTTACAAAAAACAATAACATACTATAATGATGTTTTATTACACATGAGTAGAGAATGACCAGCAGGGGGTGTCAGGCTGCCTGCATTTGTGTTTTCTGGGGACTAGGAGTAATAATAATGATAGAAATGTACTCTTATCATGTGTATTCTCTCTTCATGAATAAGAGAACATTTATCTATTTGGCCTCTGTGAAGTATTTAATGTTTCCATACTATAGAAATATTCAGAACTTATTCACTTACACAAAAAGGGAAAGTAGCCTTGCCTGAGTAGTTCATGGGGGACTCCTGGGTGCTGTGGTGGTAACCTGGCCTCAAGTGCTCATTATGTTAATTTTCTGTTTTACATGCATCCTGCCATTTGATCCAAGCACCCACTTAATTCCTTCTCTATCTCAACCTTGATCTTTTTCTTCTTTTCTGACTGCTTTATCTTTCTTTCTATCCATCCACATACCAGGAATTGAGAAATAGGTTAAGAATGTCATAGAATAAATCTACCTTTTAATCATTTGTTTAATATAAAGTACTATAATCAGTTAAAAACTCCACAATGCTCCTGTGTAAGGTGCATCTTATCAAAACTTAATATTGGCCTTGAGAGATGGTTCAGCACTTAAAAACAGTGACTGCTTTTCCAGAGGACCCAGATTTGGTTCCCAGCACTCATGTGGTGGCTACCAACTATCTGTAACTAAGGTTTCAAGGGGTTGAATGGTCTCTTCTAACCACCACTGCATTGCAAACATATGGTACACTTACATGCAGGCAAAACGTTCATACATATAGAATAAAAATAGATACATTTTAAAAGAGTACGTAATATGTAAAACATGAGGATATACACTCACAAATGCAATGCACTTAAGGAAGTAATTTTTAAACCCTGAATAAGTCTGGAACACCTCCATAAGTGCTTATGTGTGTGTGTGTGTGTTGTGTGTGTGTGTGTGTTCGTGTGTGTGTGTGTCTGTATGTATACATGACATGTCGCTGTGCAAAATGAACACATCAATGTTGGGGACTATTGGGCCTTCTGATCCAATCATAAGTCTGTATAATACTAGTCTTACCAATAGTGCCTCTGAGTTTGAATAAAAGATTCAAGATTATTGTAGAAGGCTCTGTGAGATTGGTTGGAGACTGCTTTATCTAATAAAGATTTCACATTCGGTAAGCAATACATAAATGAGTGATCAGTGAAGTATTTAATTTTTAAAATGCTTATGCTATGCTTTTCAAGTGTTTCATGCATTCTTGTTTTGACAATACACTAAAATGACAGTGAGAAAGACTGTGACTATCAGAGAATATTGCTTTCAGAGATAAACAATTCATCAGCAACATGCTGCGAAGGCACACAGGAGAATTTGCTGTCACTAATGAAACATGTAGGGCCGTAAGAGAGAATAAATGAAAATGGGCCAGGAGTTAGAGCGCCGAGCAGCTCAGAGGATCCGGGTTCGATCCCAGCACCCACATGGTGAACCGGGAAGGAGCATCCCTGAAAACTCCATTCCAAGGAGACTAGCCTCCAAGGGGAAATCCATGAAGTCCTCTTCTGAGAAATAAATCTGTGACTCTTCAGTATTTTAGGAGCACAGTCTCCACTGAGACTGGAACCAAGGCTCACTCTTAGAAAAATACACAAGCTCTGGGCTCATTTCCAGAGAAAGAGAAAGCATGTGCTGATTTGTGCAGTCACATGTGCACAAAGATATGTACAACCATCATTTTTAGGAGGCTCGAGGACACTCCAAAACTGCAATATATTAAGCCCTGCTGCATTACAGTATGGAAAGAATATTTCCTTTCTGCCTCTCATTTCTGCCATATTAGAAGACCAAGGTCCTCTGGGAAAGCAAAAGCACTCTTGTCCCTGACATACCCTCTCCAGATCCAAAATATACCTATAGTATAGTTTTTCATGAGGACAGTCCTGTTCAGAAGTTGATGAAGCTAATTTCTTCAAATTCTATGTCTCCTGTTCTTTGAAAAAAATTTTAATCAAAATATGTGACCCGTACCCTTAGTTTATTTCCCATACATTTTAAAAGGGACACTTTTAAGGTTTGTCTACTTTATAAAATCTTTACAATATAGTTAATACTAAAAGTAAACTGTATAATAGAAATGGTATTTTTATAATAGTCCTGAAACCAAGATCAAATCTAATCCAGTTTCTTCATAGTATCTTTTTTTTTTAATTAATTTTTCTATTTGGGAATTTCATATATGAAATTCCTTCTGCCCATCTCATTCCTCCCACATTCCCCCTCCAGTATTCCTTCTCAGTTTCTTGACTTCTGTTTAGTGGCATGTGTGGGTGGCTGAGTGTCGGGTGTCTGTGTCTGTGTGGGTTTGTTGTGGGTATGTGTACGAGCCTACTGAGTCTATTTAGTGATGCTAGTATGTAGCTGTGTTTAGACTAATCACTTGAGATTGGATAACCTATGGAAATACCATTAGTTCCATAAAATATTTAATATTGAAAACTTTCAAGTTTTATAAGGTATTCTGCCTTACTGGGTTTCCATAACAAAATACAATAGAGTGGCTTAAACTATAGCTGTCCTCTCTCAAATTCTGAAGTCTTAACAGTCCAGATCAAGAACTGGTGAAAAAAAAAAAAAAGCTCATTTTCTGGATGACACCTTCAAGGATAACCTCTGCACAAATTTCAGTATGGGGGCTTCACCTCGTGACTTAAGTAAGAAGTGCTTGCTGGAAGCCTCATAGACAAGCATCATTCCATGAGAAGACAAGGATTCAGCATAGAGTTTTAGAGGACTCAAATAATTCAGTTTACATTAGTTATCAATTTAATGATCCTGGTAGTAGTGGTATGGTAATGTTGTATGTATGTGTAAACATAAAAGCATGTGAGAGATGGCTCAGTGGTTGAGAGATAATTAGCTGTTCTTGCTGAGGACCCAAAGGTTTGTTTTAAAATTCCCAGCAATCACATGCTGAAATCACCCATAACTCTGGGAGATTCCAGGGTTCTGACACCATCTGACCTCCAGGGCATTGTCTGGCAGGGTTACAATTTGCAACATCAGGGATAACATTCATACAATAAAAATAATAAAAAAATATTTTAAATTACTATTTATACATATTTGACAGATAAATGAAGTTCTAAAATGGTCTCTTCTATGACCTGTCTTTGAACTTTCTTCTTTGTTCACTTTTTATTCCTAGCTACTAAATCTGAATAAATACCTACTTTTACTCTCTTCTAGGTACCCACACTTTTTCAATAAAATGTACACATTTTTGTCATGCTTTGGATTCATAGACTAGAAGTCCCTTTGTGATTCTGTTTTGCCAGTCTCAGATAGCAGTACAAGGAAGGAGCCACCTTGCCCTGGGTGTTCTGAAGCCTCTTACCCCAGCGGCTGTTAAATCTATCAAGTAGTCCAGCCTCAAGTCTCTTTGCAACATTACATTATCTTAGTTTTTTTTTTTTTTTTTGGTCTTTCGAGACAGGGTCCCCTGTCCCAGCTAGCCTGGAAGTCTCTCGTGAACCAGCTGGCCTGGAACTCCAAAGAATCCACCATGCCTCTGCCTCCCAAGTGCAGGATGAAAGGCGTGCGCCACCACACCCGACTGTTTTAAATCTTTCATAATCTTTAATTTTCTTTCAAAACAAAAATTTCTAATATACATAAGTCAATGTGTTCCCAGGATTCTATAAGTATGATATTCATATATCTGTTGTTCATCTTTTAAACTCTAAATTATTTTTCACCCCTTAGACATCATGTGTTTCCCTAGGTACATTGAAGGAAACCCAGTGGTCTTTACCCCAAGTGTTACTGATGAGCTTTAATTTGAAATTAATAATTATTAGTACTAACTCACATGGATATAAAATTAAGTGGAAGGCTATGTAATCAGTTCAATGTCTTGAGCAAATAATAACTCATTTTTTTACTTGTAAACAAAACTGCATGGGGAATCAAAGTGGTGTCTTTGGTTTGGTTAAACTTCCCAGCCATTAGTCCCATCAATTCCTAGACTTTCTGCATGGTAAAGAAAGGGAAGTGTCAGTTTTATAAGGTCAAAAGAAGTGATTATATATGATTATTAACTGAGAGTCAGTCTTCTCTCCACCTAGAATAGTTTTCAATGTTTTTTCTGGTTGGTAGTTGCAATTTTTTCAATACTTGCCTTAGTACCTCAAATATGTTTATGTAATTTGATTTAAAAAACCTCAATCCTAGCACTGGAGCCAGCAGCAGGCAGATCTTCGTGAGTTCAAGGCCAGCCTGGTCTACAGAGTGAGTTCAGGACAGCGGGGACTACAGGGAACCCTGGCCTTGAAAAGACGCAAAAAAAAAAAAAAAAAAAAAAAAAAAACCCATCATTTTGAACACAAAAATGAACTGAGATAATTCGTTGAGAATCTGAAACAAAGCAAATGGCTACAAAATGCACTTATTTCAATCTTAAGAGAGGAGTTGACAATACAGTTTCTTCTACTCCACTCTTGCCTCTCTGAATTCTGTCCAGTTGAATGGATGGTTGAACTAGTCAGGAAGTTTAGAGTTTCAAGGTGAAAGCTAGGGTCACAAATGTTAAGTAAGGCACACTGCTAGAAATAATCTGTTCTCACCCTAAATTCCTTTAAAAGCTTCTAATGCTAGGCAGAAAGATTGTTAAGAGCCAGGGACTTGGTGCAAGTTCATATGGAAATAGAATCCTACAAGCGCCTGGGAACCTGTATATCTGAACTTACAGCGTGGCATCAGCAAATGCAACAAGACCAGCAAGCTCCGCTGTAACAAAACGCCAACACAGAACTGCAGAAACGGGAAGCAGAACTCAAGTTGGCTGGATAAATATTGGCAGCTGTTTGTGGTTGGGTGAGGAAGAGTTGGCTGTCTTTGGGAAAAGGGACTCTGGATAGCTGACTAGAGCTCAGAGGGAGTGGGAGCTGGCACTGAGGATTGGTGGCAAAGAGTAGTTTGGGCACATGGACTAGCAAAATGACAAAAGTGTGAACATCTGAGAGTGGAGGAATAAAAAAGTGGCCAGTGGAGAAAGTGGTATAAAGGCAATTAAAGACTGTTGAAAGAATTATGTATTGAAAAACACATAAACATTAAATAAACACACAAAACCGGGAAAATAAAAAAAATTTGAAGGCTGAAACTGGGGCTCTAAGTGGTTTTTCAACACGGACCATGGACATACGGTCTGCTGGCGAGAGGCCTAGCGGTTCAGAGCGCTGCCCGCTCTTGCGAGGACCCGGGTTAATCCCCCAGCACCCACATGGCGTACCGAAGACGCATCTGAAAACTCAATGTCCAAGGAAGCACTGCAGTCTCAAGGGGAAATCCAGACGCCGTCTGTCTGACTCCACAGCTGCATCACACAGGGTCACCAGACCTAATGCAGACACGTATCATTATACACATACAAAAATAAATAAAAATTAAAAAATTTAAAAAAAGGACAAGTTGAATCAAGTACATCCTACTGAAGTGCTCCTGCTGAATTATAGATTATCACAAATTTTTTGTTCTTTTTAAATCTTGGTTGAATTTTGGGTGATTTTTGAATACATACACCCGCCCCCAACTTATATCAACCTGCGTTTTCAAGATCACATTCTTTCCTACTTGTAGAAACTGTTCTTAGTAGCAGCCAGTCACTGTGGGCCACTTCTGACTTGGAATTATTTGCAGGTCATTTAGAAGCCACTGAAGTTTAAAAATATCTGCTTTAAAACACAAAAAGCAAAAAAAATGAAGCAATCAACAAATTATTTTTTACTCGTCCTCTTAACATGATTGAGATAATCACTGAACAGCAAAACAAGGTGGTAGCTTTATCTTACTGCTCCTATGCCTGATTTGACATTGGGAAGATTGTCACATGACTTTTGAAATCATTTTAAAATTGATGTATTGTCTTACAAGTGAAAAGCTTTCCTGATGAAATGGGAAACTAAAAAGAGGGACTAAGGGTGTGCCCATAGAGAGGGAGAGAGAATGAGAGAGAGAAAAGAGAAAGAAGAGAGAGAGAAGAGGAGAGAGAGAGAGAGAGAGAATGAATACATGGCTACCTCAATGTGAGTCACTTTATAACTCCAGGCTGGTAATATTGACCTGAGAAAAGCCTGCTAAATGTGCTGTTGGTCTTCAGCATCCCTTAATATCCCTCTTTCTCCTGGCGTCATATTTCCCATCTTCATGCTTATTTGCTTCTGTGCATCCCCTTTCCCAACATACTTTATCTTGTACGTGCAAGATAGATTTTTGCCAATACTAATTTTGAATTAACAAACTGAGCCTGAAAGGACTCGAATTTACTTCACTGAAATGACTTAAACAGTGTATTATTAAACCAGCTTTTAGCTATACTAAAACCATATATCATAAAGGAACTTCTCTGTAATAAGTACATTTGGTTGCTCTTATTCTCCAAAGGTATTGCTTTCACTGTTTAAGGGACTCTGTATCCAACCTTATGTTTTCAATTGGAAGGTGTAACAGGCAGGTAGGTGTCTCTCATGTGAGAAGGCCAGCAATTTGTTATGCAAATCCACAGATCTAAATGAGGTATATGCATACCTTCCTGTCGAAACTAGTTTAACTCTTCTGTTTTGTGTTTGGATTCTAATCTTTTCTGCAATCGCACCAAATGCGTTTACTTATTTTTTTATAGTTCTGTGCGTTTACCATTTTTTTAACTATGAGTATTCATTTCGTCTCTTTCCCTCATTCACGTTTCCAGTTATTGGCCAACCAGAAAAAAATTAAATTTTGTTACAATGATGAATCCTGGGATAGAAGTTAGCAGCCAGGTCCCACTAAATTGTACCTACATGATCAGGATCAATCCAGGCTAATGGCCACATTTCTACTTATCTACCATTTTCCTCCCACAGTGATCAGCTTCTAATCTCAAAGCTATCATTGATGATTACTGTCCACGAGCAGAAATAACACTGTTCCTGCATAGGTCTTCTTTTATACATGTTGGCACCCTTCCCAGAAGTCCATCTGCACACTTCCTCACAAGTATGATGATTGTTCTCAAGTGATATGCCAGTTCTTTAATCAGCTACTTGAGAAAGATAATAGAATTACCACAATGGCCAATGACTAGTCAGCACTTTAAGCATGCACAAAATCTGTGATAAAGAATATACGAGAATTACACTTGAGTAGACAACAAACAAATCAATTCTACAATATGCTCCAGACTCCATAAAAAGAAGTCTCAGTGACTTCCTTATTCAACCCAGTATCTCAAAGGCTTAGCGATGTGTATAGCATACAGTAGAGGCACATGAAGCATATTAATGAATTTATGAATCATGCAAATAATCATATTGATAAGAATACTAATGTATTCTAATATACAGTCTTTTAAGGTGAACTCAAAGGCATATAAATACAACACCAAAGAGACAGAGATGCTAGAGCAGAATCCTTGCCACAACGGTATAGGGAGTTACATATGCTGAAATTTTATTTTAAATGGAGCAATAGCCATCAGGGTGCTGGATGCTTGGATTGGTTCTCAGTCAGTTTATGTAAATCTGACAGTGTGTGGATGAGTATGTTCTTCTCTGCACCACTTTCCTTCTTTGAAGCTCTGATTAACAATCGTCGTTATTTCTCTAACTCTGGCTATTTGAGTTTTCTAAGTAGGCTAATGTTCTGCCCTTTCTTTTTATCTCTGAAACATTAAAATGGGAAGTCTCAGGGACGAGGAAGGCATATGCTCGATCCTGACCCTGTTTCTTGATTAATGGTCATCCTGTTTTCGGCATTATTCTATAAGATATACTAAAAACAAAAATTTTGCTGACATTTTTTCACAGCTTTTCTTTCTTTTATTTTCTTTATGTCCCTTCTTTTATATTTATTTTTATAGGCGCAAGCGGAACACAGAGAAAAATGAAATAAAAAGTTTCTGCTATGAATTGGGGAGTAAACACCCATATTTGAAGAAACTTTACATTGCAGGAAATAACACATTGCAACCAATACTATGTGTAGCAGTCCTCTGCGAATGGCCGGGCTACAGCGGCTCCCATGTGAGCCATCCAGAGTTTGAAAGAGCACAGTGCTATCCCACAACTAGTGCCCACGTCCTGTGGCCCACGCCATTCTGGAGTGTCACCGCCACCGCTCGTACCCCGCTCTTTTCTCTTTCCCCTCACCTTTCCTCTCTCCTATATGTTCTCGGCCCCCTCCCCACCAACTCCCAAAACGTCCCCCTACCACCCTGCCATGATTGTCACCTTTCGCCCTCCCTCCCCCTCTTTATCTCCTTTTCACTTCCCCCACCAGTCAGAAACAAAGAAGACAAACACTTTCTTCCCCTTCCTCTCCTGTTCTTCTGTCCTCTTCCCATAATGTCCTTATCTCCCCTTCATTTTGTCCCCACGTTACTAGTGGTAAAAGGCTGAGGGACAGGAGTGAAGACTAACTCCCTGTTCCTGATCTCTTTACTTTAACTCTCATCTTCAATCTTCTTGTTGTGGAACTCCAAGAGCTTGTTCTCCTTCTTTGAGTTCTATCAGTTTGTTCTATGTTTCTTCTTTGTTCCGTTTTCATCTCGACCACTGCATGGAAGAATTATGATTTAACATAAATTCAAATGAAATAACATTACTCCAAAGCACATTAGAAATCAGTAATATAAAGTAATGGAAAACCCAGTAAAAGACTGCATTGAACAAAATCAAGTACTAAAAATGAAAAGTAATAGTTTCTTTGTAGTCTATAGCCATTCTCTACCAAAACCAACACATTGGGCTAAGTCAAAAGTTCCAGGTTATTGAGATATAAACCACTGAAATATGATCTAAGACATTGAGGGACTCTATACTGAAGGTCACACAATGAAGTGTTGATGATATTAATATATTCAGTCTGAGCAAGAATCTTAGAAGAATCACTATTTTTGAGTCAAAACACTGTAAGTACCACTGAGAAAAGGAGGATTTAGGAAAAACCAAGAGATATTAGGTCAAAGAGACTTTTTAATTTAATTTTTTTTTTAACAATTTGAGCTACCTATTGGAAAGGGTCATGTAATTAAGTTAGTTCAAGCATAAGCAAAAAAGCATTATTTCTCAAATATAATGAAAGGAACTATTGCTTTAGATAGGTGATTACATTAAAAGCCTCTTGAAATGTGGAAATTCTATGATTAATGAAATCATTAGACAGATGTCATTAGTTTAAGCTTTCAACTTTGGATAGCTTTCAGTTTATGTTTCCATACCGATATCTTGAACTTAGAGAGGAGGTGATAATTGGTTGTGCTATGAATGATTAATGAGTTTTAAATCAAGAATGTTTGTATAATGACTCCTAATAATCAAAAGAGAGGGAAAATTAAAGATTTAAATTACTAAAACATAATTGTGGAAAATATTGTAAAAGAGAAAAAGTATTGTAATGACAAAAGCACATTTCTTTGTACTTGGTGTTTAAAATTTGTCCAGGAAAGTGCTGATTAAAATATTCATCTAAATTTGTTGGTGAGAAGAAAAAGTATGACTTTGAAATAGGGACGTTTATCACGAACAATTGCGTTGCTAGCTAACTTTGCATGGCATTTTCCCTTCAAAAGTATAGTGGCAAATTATAAGTACAAAGTATAGCCTCGCGAATGTATGGACATAACGTCTTAATGGTATCCTGAGGTTGTTCAATGTAGTTTCACCTCTTACACATTATTAGATCTACATGACATAAGTACATATTCTTACATACAATTTTACTAGAAATTATATATATCATACATATGTGATATGTGTTCTTAATTTATCTGAGAGCTTTTAAATTCTAACAGACATCTTGCCTTGAGCCCTTTCTAGATATTAGCCCTTTTGCCTTGGATAGTTCTGAGTTCAACCAGTCTTTAACAATACTTTACCAAGTTAAATTGATTCTTATTTGAGAAATGCACTATGAAGAATATTAGACAGGGGTTTTACTTTCCATACGATCTTCATTGTCTCTTGCACATTGTGAGAAGGTAAACTGGCATATTAAAAACTGAGCTTAGGATGTTTACCATGGCAGTCTTAGTGGTCAAATTGAGCATGTAATCCCTGAAATGACAGAGTATAATGAAATAAATAAGTCAAATACTAATTAAAAAGTGAGTAACAACAATAGGGAAAACTAATTTCATAGTAACAATTATTCCTGCCAAGGAGCATTCTCATCTTTAAGAAAATAAATGGGTGTCACTAAGTTGGTGTGGATGTCTATTACACACTGCTAGCATCAAACAATGCCTTTTAGTTATCTTCCATTACAGATCCTCTTGCTTATATTGAGATATCACTCAACTTAGACTGACAAATTATCCATTTAATTCAAGCCCTTCAAGGTCGTGGTTCAGTTTAAACATTTAGTAAGTCGTGTTTATCTTTGTCAACACATGTGTCTTTGTCCGCTATTGAGGTGTAGATTAATAGGACCAATTGATGGCTGATGTTAGACACACAGCAGAATCATGTGCAGAAATGAAGGCGAATCATTGTGTTAAGTTTTATGTAATAAAAAATGCAAGGCAGTAAGTGGAACCAGAAGCAAAACTCTAATAGTGTAAATGGATCAGAATTGTCTCAGAGCCCTCTAGACTCAAGCTGGCTTTCCCTCTTGCCTCAGAGACTGCTCGGAGCCTGCAAGTCCTCCAAAGGCAGAAGTAAGTAAGTGCAGAATAATCAAATCCAAATTTGACTATGTTCATATCTAATCGCAATACAGTGAAGGCTGTGAGCATGAACCAACTGCTGATCTCAAAAGGCTCATGTGGAACTTTTGTTTTTGTTCTTGGTACTAATAAGACATATTTATGGAGTTCATCCCACATACACCAGAATATGTGAATATACGTAATTCCTACAGGAAACATGAAAGGCATCTCATTTTAGTGAAGGGGTCCCTGAACATCTTGTGGTTCCACAAAATCCTATGTGGATAATGGAGTCCTCTCCCATGAAAAATATTTTAAGAATTCTCTTCTAAGTCTCTCATTTTCCAAGATGGCAGAAAAGAGAGCATGCATTTTCAGGAATATGTGGTAAAATTTACAGATGTCTCTCCTCTAAGACATTTACGCGATGATCAAATATTTGGAATTGCTGAAACCCTTTTCCAAAGCTTCTTTAAGTCAGAAAGGTATATGATGAATTGTCCAGAAAGTTTTGATGAATGTCACTGAAGATTATAAACTTAAATTTGATTTACTATAAGAGCTGTGAATTTTGTCTCATAATAAGGGTTGCTTTTTATTAACTTTATGAAGTTGTGTGTAGTATTATACATAATGAGTCAATCGAGGTCTTAATTGACTTTATATCCCCTTCTCCACTGACACCCACGGTCCCACAGCCCCCCACCCTGGAGTTCATACATTCTGTTACTTGCGATAGGGTCTATTGTGTGAAATTACTCTCTTCAGACATTAAATGAATCAGATTTTCCATGGGAATTGATTAGTCACTTCCAGGTTTGCCATGAGTATTAAACAATTTAGAGCCAACATAATGATTGCATAGTTTCCTTCTGAAACAAGGTAAGAATCAATAAGATAAAAAATAGTTAAATAATCAATCATTTTCCTTTCCAACTCTGTCCCTAAACCTAGCCAGAAGAAAGACAGCCCTCAACTCAGTGTACACTTCAGTTTGCTCTACTTAGATGCCCATTTATCTCTTCCATATATTCTCTCTTTTCTTGTTTACCTTTAGCAATTAGTTTTTAATTTTACAATGCCATAGATTTCCAATATGTTCATACAACTAACATGCTAAAACACCTCTCAGAACAGGTGAGATGGCTCACCTGTTTAAAGCCACTTGCTGCCAAACCTGATTGGACTTGGGCTTGGTGCTCTAGTACCAACAAGGATGGAAGAAAATCAACATCATGCAGATTTCCTCTGACACCACATATATGTATGCTAAGCAGGTCACATCCCATGTGTAATACATACACACCATACATAACAACACATACCCAAAATAAGAATGTAATTTTAAAAATCTGTCTAATAACTGCATTTTTCTTTAATATGAACTGACTTTATTGAAAATACACTAGAATTAGTATATATATGCTAAATAATTTCATGAATTCTCAAAGGAAGGGATTGAGTTGTGGCTTTACCTCTGTCCAGAGGGAGTTTTGTTGAAAATTCTACTGCCCTCCCTAGAAGACTTCATACCTTAAGAATCAATGTAACAACAGAAGTTTAAGTTGTAAGTGGGTTAAAGAAATAATCAATGATATTAAACTAAAAATAAAAAAACATGTGAAATGGTTAAGGTAATTATAGATGACTGACTCTGGTCACTGCACATCTACTGGGGAGTAAATTTCTTACAAGTCCTAAGACTCAGAGACATAAGATTCAATTCCAGCGTCCATAAGTGTTAATGATTTCATCTCGTAAATGGAACTTTGTGTACGAAGAATTAAGACAGTAATACTTGGATAATATATGCAATACCCGGAATGTAGTAACTGGTGAGTGAATGCTTTTCTCTCTTTTGTATCCTTTCTTCAGCCTTGCCAACCTCCCTCTAACCTTAAGTTCTTCCCAAGAGATAAGGCATATTTGATTCTTGAGAAATAGGATACATGGAATGTAGTCCTTAAGAAATATACTACACCAAATTGGTGAGTGTATTGCTTTAAAATGAGAAGACTGGATTTTGACACTAACTTCCCCTTATAAAATAAATTAAAGATGATGTTACCTATCCCATCAAATTGATGGATAACTATCTCAATGATTGTTTTCATGACATATTGGAGCATGGAATTTAAATATTGCTTACGATCCAATACCCAAAACCTCCGTAGGTGTACATTTTTTATGAGATTTTATTTTATTTTTTCTTTTGCTCTTGGATTGAGACAGGGTTCCTCTGTAGCCCTCAGCTGGCCTGGAACTTGTCATAGACCAGGCTAGCCTTAAACCCACAGAGACCCACCTGCCACAGAGACCCACCTGCCTCAAGTGATGGGATTGAAGGTGTGTGCCACCATGCTAGCTTCATTTTTGTAAGTAAGATGCTTAAAATATGTTACCAAAGGAGTGCATGCATGCATGTCACTATATGCCTACTGCCCTCAGATGCCAGGCAAGAACAAATGGATCCCAAGAAACTGGAGGTTTACAGGCAGTTATAAGCTATGCAATGTGATTGCGGGGAAGAACTAACCGGGACGCGCATTAAGAGCAAGAGTTATAACTGCGACCGGTACTCTCCAGGCCTCTAAGCAGGAGAGGTGTCAATTTGTAAAATAATTCAAATGATAATGGATCAATCTCTTTACAACAAAGAAGTCAAATGGTGGCAAGGAAGAAATGAGAAGTGTGACTAAAATGTGTTTCACACTACAATAGAAAGTGAAAGCCAATGAGGCCTAGATGGATTTCTGGATCACTAGTCTTTTGACAAAATAGCATACCAGATATTGGATTGTAAAAAAATTTCTACAACTTTTTAAATTGAAAAAAATATTTTGATTCAAGAATATTGAGCTAAAATACTAGATTTTCAAACAATTGGTGTTGTTCATTTGTCAGGTATCAAACGTACAGAAAAGTAATATGCCTAAACGTAGAAAAATCTTGTACTGTTCCTGAATAATATTTCATAATTTTAATTGAAGTGAGTTTAAATTTTGTATAATTTAGATTTGAATTTCTTTTATTGTGTAGATATTATGTGCATGATGTAAGTATAAAACCCATGTAGAAATGCAGTGACCAGAACAGAGTGGACGAACGAGTTCCCCGTACCTCTGAAGTAACTGGGACTATAGTTACAGATGGTTATTATCCACCATGGGGGTGGTGAGGTTTAAACACACAACTTCTGCCTAGAACAAAACCAGTCCTGCTTAAACCACTACCCCCTTTCGCAGCCGCCCTGAAGTGTTGTTTTCTGTTTTTGTTTTTGTTTGTATTTTTATATTTTAAAACGTGACACTTTCTTTTGTTTATTTTTAGTTAATTTTTTTTTACATTTATATTTATTTATTTATGTAATGTGTAGAATGTGTTAAGTACTGCGTGTAAGGGAAATGTGCCCCCGATGTTGATGCAATGCCCCAGAGATCGACGCGGGCGTCAAAGATTCCCAATGGAGAAGCCCTGGAGTTCTCCTTGAACAAAATTTGGAGTTTCAGACTGTTCTAGCCGCCATGTTGGGTGCTGGGGATTGAACTTTGGTCCTCTGCTAGAGCAGTAAGTCCTCTTAGTCTTTGTGCTATCTCTCCAGCCCAAATCTCTCCAGCCCAAAAGTGACCATTCTAAACCCTTATTTTTAAGATAATCCAGCATATATGCTCTTAGGGTAGGAAATCTTTATTAAAAAAAGATATTTTATAGCCAAGTACAGTGGTGGCAGGCCCGAATAAAATCAGCACTCTGGTACCAGAGGCCGGTATAAAAAAAAAGATCGCTGTGAATTCAAGGCCAGCCTGGTTAACCTGGTCTGCAGAGTGAGCTCCAGGCCAGAGCTGGGACTAAAATGGAGACCCAGTTTTTCAAAATACAAAATTATATATATATATCAATAAAATATATATATAAAATCTACTATAAAAATATGCTATTTTCAAGTAGCTGGGCCATGGTGGCATCTGACCCTTTAATCCCTGCATTCCAGAGACAGAGGCAGGCAGATCCAGAGGCAGAGGCTGGCAAAAGTGAGTTCCAAGCCAGACAGGGCTACATAGTGAGTTCCAAGGCCAGCTGATACTAAAGGGGAGATGCTGTGTCAAAAAGAACCAAAATAATAAAAAACATTGATTTATGTTATATTATGAGTATACGGTCCTAAATGTATGTGAGTGCACTCCATTGGTGCCCTCAGAAGTCAGAAGAAGGTGTCGGATTTTGGAACTGGAGTTCTCCTGATTTGGAGTTACAGGTGGTTGTAGGTGCTGGAAACCAAAACGGGGAGTCGTTCTCCAAAAACAGCCTTGAAACACTGCAACCATCTCTAATCAGCCTCAAGTTAAAAGAGAGTGTTTAAATCTGACAATTACCGCACAACGGCTTCTATTTGCAAATACTTATGCAGGTATAGCTCTAGCAGAGAAATATATAAGAAGTCGTTAATGAAAATTCCCTTTGAGTAATTCCCATCCATGTTATTCATAGGAGGGAACTAAGAAGCTATCAGAAAGTGAGCTCTTTTTTTTTTTTTTTTTTTTTTATTTAATTTAACTTATGTGTGATGAATGTACGGCCTGACCTGGAGGTCCGTGCAAAGCCCGTGGTTATGCAATGCGCGGAGGTCAGAAAAGACATCCGGAATCCCCGGGAACCGGAGCGCTCCCCTGAAAACTGAGTTACAGACGGCGCTGAGACCGCCATGTGGGCGCCGGAGGATCGACCCGGGTCCTCCTGCAAAGACCTCCGGTGTCTACCTTCAAAACCGCTAGGCCATCTTCTCCAGCCCCGAAAGTGTGGCTCGAATTTAAGCTATCTCGTATGGACTTTTTCCCACAACAACATTTGTCTAAACATGTGATTGCTGTCATATTTCTGCTCATATTTTTTCGCTCATGGACTGTAAACTCCAATAACTTTAAGTAATATATATGAAAAAATTCAATATATATAATTAGGTTAGTAATCTTGAAATGCAATTTGAAGATAGAGAAAACACATGAAAGGAAATATGCATAGTAAAAGAAAGTCTATATGATTAAAGAATTCAAGAAATTCAAAAAGACCATAATTAATACGACAAACAATGTTGGATATATGGGTGTTTGTAATATTAATAACTCAGCAGCCAGGAAACATTACAACATAAAAAAATAACAGGTGGTCAAGTGGACACGTCTGGGAGATAGAAGAGGTGTAGCCCACAACCCACCACTCCAGCCGCTCAGGTGATGCCAAACTGACACTATGTGCATCCCACCACAAGGACAGGATAACCTGCTGACCAGGCCAAAGGATCACCCTTGCGCCCAGTGCTGTGTGGGAGGATCTAGACAGCACCACGTGAGCAGAGTTAATGACCAACTAACCTCCATATTAACATTATGAGATAGCAATAGGACTCCAAACGTAAACAACTTAAGAAAAAAAAAATCCACAGCTAAAGGCATAAAGAAGAAAAAAACACTGGGGAAAACTCATTATAAAATCCAGCGCATACTCTACCAGATCCTACAGAAGAAGCCTGCGGGAGATCTCCCAAATAGAAGGAAACCAGTCGACTTGACCTTAGAAGAATAATAGGTTGTAGACATAGTGCCAAAGAAAATCAAATAATATAAAGAGGCAAATAAGAGAACTAGAGGGAGAGGATGTGAAAAACATCAAGAAGGAATTAGGAAGAGAGGATGATAACTAGACGAAGAACTAGAAGGAGGAGCATGACAACACGGAAACAGACGGGAAAACTGCAGAAAGAGATATTAGGATTAAATAGAAAAAAGAAATGACCCCAGTGAAGCAAGCATCTACAAAAATAATGACTAGCTCTACAAAAATAAGTGGTCGAAACACATAAGAAATCACAGGATGAATGAAAGGAGTGAACATTCATCCAATCAACAGGAAAGGAGGTACAGAAAAAACCTCAAAAGCAGAATCAATGAAGCAGAAAATAGAATATCAGACCTGCCAGATAACACAGAACAACTAAATACCCCAAGAGAAGATTATATGAAAAATGAAAAAAGAAAAAAACACAAGAGAATAAATAACCGAGGTAATGTGGAACACTATGGAATACCAACCTCTGCATCATAAGATAGAGGAAGGACAAGAATCCCAAGACAACAATAATAACCAGATCTTCACAGGCTAATGAAGAGGGAGGAAAATTTCCCCAAAACTCACAAAAAGAAAACCATACAAGATACGAAGAAGCAGCATAGACACCAAAAAAAGAACACAAGGTCAAAAGACATTCACCAAGTGCCAATCATAGTTACAAAAAGGCTAGATGCGGGTGACAAAACAAAGACCAAAATACTGAAAGCCACAAAAAAAAAAAGCAGACGAGGTACACATAAGGGGGAACCCATCAGGATTACAGCTAACTTCTCAGTGCAAATGATGAAAGCAGGAACTGAGGAACCTAAACCCAAAAGTATTCCCAGGGCTAACATGGACTTTAGAAATGCCACACCAGATTAACTATCCACAGTGAAGAAATGATCAAGATTGTAGAGAATTGAAAGGACGAAAGAAAAAATTTTTCATGACATAAACAAATGGAAAGAAGATGCATGGCAAACAATACCAAAAAAAATGGGGAGAGCCTTGGAGAAAGGAAGAGTGTCTCATGGTTTAAGAGAAACGACTGTGTACTAGAAATCTTGTAGACAAAAATGGGTATCAATCCACAGCACCCACATGGCGAGGCGAAGCGCTGGCCAAACGCCGGTTTCCAGAGGATCAGGATACACCGCTATCTGAAAACCTCGAAACTCAAGGATTACACACATATGGTGGACCTATATGCAGCTAAGCAAAACACCTATAGGTAGAAATAAAATAGAATTAAAAAATTTAAAAAAACAACACGCAGAAAATCATTAGAATGAATTCAAAAACAGCAGAGAGGAAAAGTGGAAGCCCGCTAGCCCACGAAAGCAACGAAAAGGAGAGAAAGGTACAAAAGAAATAAGAAAAGTAAAGAGAAACCTAGACCAAATAATGCAACAAAAAATAAAAGGTGAAAGGAGNGCTGTTTGTCATTCAGTGAAGTAAATGATGGAAACGGCATTGCTAGTCCACTGTATTCTAACCATAAACTGTCACCAATTTTTCAAGCATTTGTGTGCAGAGTTTAGGTAGCTAAGTGATCAAGTAATGATTTTGTCTTTAAAGTTCCTTAGCTGATTTCAGGGATATCTGTTTCTTAGGGGATGTTTATCTTTTCTTTAAATTTAGTAATTTCACTCCAAACCCCAGACATGCAGAATTGAACATTGTTATTTTGCTAGAGATCAAATCAATTAGTTGAGTCTACCCATGCACAGTAAGTGGACCCAAGTCATTACAGTAATTTTAAACAAATATGGCTTGTTGGTTTTTAAATGAGCAATGAATAACAATGGCAGAAGAGATTCTGAAAGAACAAAGAAGGTGCATGGGGCCAATGAGCATGATGTTGAAAGACCACTTAGCTGTTACTGCCATCTCTCTGCATACTGCTTTCCTCCAGGAAAAGCAGTTCCTTGTCTAATACGTCTGAAGACATAATAAAAAAAATTGTTGTTTACCTAAGTTTACCTTTCTACTTCATCTTCAAGTATTAGCTATGTGAGTGGAAGTAGAGAAATGGAGATGCAATATTTCAAAATGTTTTACTCGTCCAATCACTGAAAAAAAAACATTTTTAAGTCCTTATCACAGGCACTGAATTGGTCTCATTGAATACAAAGGTAAGTAAAAAATTACGGTCCTAACGAAATTTTCTGTTTTCTGTGTGTGCATATATACATATTTAGTCACAACTATGAGGGAGCTTCTCTTGCTATGAACAGGTACAGTGCGGTTCTGCTAAAGGAAGAGGAACACAGTACTACGGGCCATGTGGTGAAACTGGTCCTTGGCAGAGCGGTTAGTCGGTTCCGCGACTGAGAGGTTCTTCCAACTCAGGTCTTAGCCTGGGACAATGGGACTCATTCCCATCTGGGCTGGCTTTCCACTCTGCCCCAAGATTGCTGGCCTTTTGGACAGGAATTTCAGGCTGGTAGCTGATGGCCTATCTTCAGCCCACACACACTCACAATCCACTCCACAAGCTTGTGACCTGATTAATCTCTGTCCAACCACACGCTACTGTCCAATCTTACCCTAGTTTACCAGATTGGTGGTCTTATAGATCCCCGTCCAACCCACTAGCCACCAACACTCAAAATTCAGGCCTGCATTAGCCTTTATGCACGCAAAAAATAACAGCCAGGAATTCTGTGTAATGATGGTAATGGAGAACTTGGTTTAATGCCCGCTACGGCTTGCTTTTATAAGCAAAATCATCTCAGATCCCAGAGCCAATCACAGACCCCCAGTACGGTGCCACTGCATACCGCTGCTCTGCCTAGCATCATGCACCTGGGTCACTTTGCTTGCTCATTCCTGGGGCAGGATCAGAGAAATTCCATGGCTCCAAAATGGTGCCGTAACGGGTTCTAGCTGAGAACTAGACCCTAATTCAAACTGGATCTTCCCACACAACTATAAGACTATGAAAATAAATGTTAGGAGTATATAAATAGTTGTCAATTCAATTTCAAATATATATAATATATAATAATATCTGTTTTCTATTTTTGAATGTATTCAAGTTCACATTAAACATTCTAAGTTAAACAGCCACACATTTAAACTAAAGAATTATTCAAAGACTTTTTCAAATTAACTGTGAGAAAATAACCTAATAACAATATAATGGATGCTTAGCAATACAAAATGCCAAGGTTTTGTATAGCAAAACAAAAAAAAAGAAAAAAGGATAGTAGTTTCTTTTTGATAGATCCGATGTGATGAAAAATCTAGCTTTCAACAAAATTCTCTCCAATTAACTTTCCAAAGTCAAATTGTGAGTCAGTCACTGACCAGGAAATGGAAGAGAAGCTTGATTTGTAAATCCTTTACTGTAACCACTTGATAATCCATTTGTCGGCTTGGTAAAAATTCAGTACCACAGTTATTGATTCGCTTTCTATATTTTACAACCAAATCAAACGACAATAAATGATATTTACTGTGTTTTGTGAAATTTTGCAAACAGAAAACCTCCACAGCATTGCACGACACAGGTGCACAGACCTGCATGCAGACAGTACATTGATACACATACAGAAATAAAAAAAAAAAAAAGAAAATAGTAATCAAAAGTACCAAAATATGATCTGTGGCATCATATTCGTGAAGTTATATAAAACAATTCAGTTTACAAAATAATGGGCAGAAGATAAAATTGAGAAAACTGGATTGAGGCAAAAATCCCAGAACTCTTGAAGAACAGATGTGGTGTTGATTCAGTTCTGTGCTATAGAGGATGACTTGGCAATCAGCATATGAAATAACCTCTTTCTTTCATGCCTTCTTGTTCTACTGATACCAGAAAATTAAATACTACATTTGCTTTATTAACAAATAGCATTGATTCTGTTTGAATGAATTCCACCAATGTGGCACATTTGATTGAAGTTTGGATTGTCAAGCTTTTTCAGTAATGTTAACTCTTTTGGTCTTTTGCTACAAAAGACTATATGAAGATATACAAAAGATATACAAAAAGACTATCTTCATATAGTCTTTTTGTGTATCTTGCAAAAGACCAAAAGAGTTGACATTACTGAAAAAGTTTTCATTGTGGTATGTTACCAGGACATCATCCAATTCACCACTATTCCATGTGGACAGTCTCTTTGGGGATAATTTTGCCAATGTTATTATGGTATTATTGCCCTAGTTTCTAGCCTCTGTCCTGTAAAATCTTTTCCTAAGTACCTACTTGCACATCTCACACCAACTTGTTAAACAGGGAGATGTTTTTATCATGGAACAAATCTAAACAGTAACAGTTAAGGAGATAAGAGAACTTTAGATTAATTTATATAATAATATGTACTAGATTGGCATTATTATGTTTCACTTAATCAAATTATGAGGGGCCTGATATTCCATTTGCCTGAAGCAATAAGCGAGAACGTTTTTACCCCAATAACCTGCAAAGGCCAAGGAGTCAGGCTCACTGATGGACAATCGACTCCCACCCCCTTGGGTAGAAGTGTCACATTCCTGCTGTTTCTAAACAGCACATATTGGTTTGGGGAACCACCTGGAGCCTCTACCAGCTAGAATAAACAAGGCTTTTGTAGAAAGTGCACTGTAAGTTTCCTGTGCACCCCCCACCCCCATCCTCACCTCAAGTCTGCCAATTGCTACTATATAAGACTCTAAACTCCTGCAAATAAATGATATTTTTTTTTTTTTGGTCCCTTGAGGTCAACTCCTAGGTTCCCTTGACCTGTCGGGTTTACCTGCACTACAAGTCCTTTTTCTCCTCCCCTCCACCCACATGTGGCTCAGTGTGCCAGCAAAGCGGTTTTACGCCAGTGAGCCACCCACATGTGGACACTGGGGAACCCCACCGCCCTGAGGAATTATGACTATGTCTCAACCTACTGGTGTGGGAAGAGGACCCAGTACATCCTGAGAAATGAGGAAATACTGTGAAAAATAAAATAGAAAGGCATTCAATGCCAAGTGCACCATAGTGGTAGGCCAGTATTCATATCCTAAGGACATCATTTCCTAATGTGGGAGTGTAGAAATGGAAGATCATGTGAAAATCCTTATAATAGTAATAAAGTAGTAAGGAAACCAGGTTGTTTCTCCATTCTTATAAAAAATTAAAGCCTTGGAAGAGGAAAGAAAATACAAAGCAAATCTGCACATGTGAACATTTCTGGTTTAATTAGCTTGCTTGGTTGAGAATAAACAGCAATAGAGAAAACAATGACAAATGGGCGGGAGAACTACATTTCAATAATTTTGAACCATAGAGAACAAAATACTGTGTCTGAAAGAAAATATCAATTATGGATCATGTGTTTTAAATTTCGTTAATTGTTAAGAAATAATTGTAATGAAGAAAGAAATGAGTGAACTTCCAGTCTGTTAACTTTCAGTAACCCTGTGTCAAGTCAGAGAAACTTGTCTGTTTGTCCTATATCAAGGCAGCATCAGATCACCTGTGATGGAGAAACTGGTAGGAAAAAAAAGATGGTGAGCATTTATTCTGTAAAGTCTTACTCTAATATCCCCAACCTAGTCTGCCCTTGGACTATAAACCAGTGGTCGTGGAGATCATAGAGGCAGCCTCTGCTCACTCCTAGCTACCTGACATTGGAACTGAAGCTGGCTGGACATTCACCCCTGTCACCTGGATCAGTGAGAGATATGTCAATAGCAAAGCCAAGAGTTTCAAGGTTGTTTACCAACTCTGCACTCTCACCACCCCTCTTCCCAGCAGGGTTTGTAGAGCCTAGAGCATTCACCTGGCTCACATGAGGGGAAGAGGAAATTTCCATTTATACACTGAGGCTTACAGGGAGATTAAATTATAACAATGTGTTTTCAGAATAGGCAAGTTGCCCAGGAGACTATGACTCATTATATTTCTATGTTCCTATTAAAAAGTTATATTCTTTAGACCAGAAAATGGAAACCTTCAAACTTTAGGATAAATACTTTATTAGAATCAAAATTACTTCAGACTAAGAAGAGAGAACTTATACATTAGTTATGATGGCTTTCACTATGAAAAACAAAGCAAAAAAATGGAATGGATTGGATAAGGAAGGAAAGTAGTACAAAGCCGGTGTTGCTGAAACTCCTTCCATGGAGGAGATGTAAAAACTTTCACCTCATCCTTCCAGGGTCCCAATGACAAACCAAGGTACAATTGCAGGAAAATTCACTCTGGGGAGCCAATGAGTTTATTGGACTAACTTTCAGAGAAACGGGTAAAATTGTTGGTATGGGTCCTTGCCACTTAGGCTATACTAGAAGCAGGCTTAGCTGATGGCTTCCATAGCTCCATAAATGGGCCTCTCCCTCCCTTAGTCTTCCCCAACTTATATACTCCAAGACTTCCCTCAGTCCACTTGACCACCACAGGATAGGGTGTGATCACAGGACCTTCATGTGAAGGTCATATGATTCTCCCTTATACCTCCTTCAATGAGGGATGGTCAACAATCAACAAGCTCAACTGTGGTTATCTTTTGCAAACAGGCATAGCTGAACTCAGGAAGATGGCATCAGTCTGGCTGAGAGGAAAGTCCTATAAAACAGCCTGGAAGAGTATGGGTGCACTATCTGCTTTGTTTAAGGATAGACTTAGAAGAGGGCAGAAGAGGGAGTCGGATTCCCTCTTCTGACCTCTGTGGCATTGCACGACATGGGTGCACAAACCTACATGCAGACAGTACATTCATACATATAATAAAATTTTAAAAATTAAAAAAAAAAAAACACAGATCTTGAAGATAGCTCAGTGGTTAAGAGCATTGGCTGGTCTTGCAGAGGACCTGAGTTCGATTCCCAGCATCTAAATGGAAGCTAACAACCATCTATAAAAAATAAAATAAGGATAGACTTAGAAAGGATTTTTTATCATTTAATGTATAGGAAATAAATGACTATCATGGTATTTATTTTAAAAAGAAAATATTCTGCTCAAAACAGTCAACTTCCCCATGGAGAATATTGAGAAAGACTGAGAAAGAGATGAATAGCTTGTTTGGCAGAATGCATGAGCTCTGGAGGGGTGGGGGTATGGGGGGGACGCGGGTCTAGATTTGATAAAAAATGTATAAATAAATAAATTTTAAAAAGTAAAAAATGTTAAAAAGGTATTTTTAGCAAGGATTTATGAAAAAAAGAAATTACTGTTCAAAAAAAAAGAAAATATAAAATGCATATAACCGATAGTACATATATTTTGATCTATAGCACATATACTTTGATCTGTGGCACATATATTTATGAAAAAGCATATGCTTATTTTAGTGATGGTTATTTAGTATCTTTGTGAGTGGTTGTATGTATGTGAGCCTACAGTTCCACTTTGCCAAAAAAATCTGTCACTCCGTATCAAAAGAGAGCTATGACCAGAAGTGTCTTTTCTTTACAAAATTAATTCTTATATTAAATACCAAGATAATTTTCTACTATAAATCCAAACATTTAATAATTAGACACAAGTTATTCACCACCAAATGATTAACTAGATGTGCTAACAACATATATAGTTTCTTGGTCTAAGTTTGTGAATGCACAGCCTTAGGAGCTGACACTGGGGCTGACTTACAAACCCTGTCCTCAAGATGCTGTGTAATTTTTCCATCCCATAATTTTCATCTGGAGTTTGGGTTCCTCAGTTTCTCCTCTAGGGATTAGCACCTGTTTCCTGCTCATAGTTTCATTTAAATAATAGGAAGTCTTTTGCTTCAGGTTTTAGGAAAATTTTAATAAGGAAAAGAATAATTACTTAGCCTAATAACCATGGGATCATAAAGAAAATGAACATGTTTTATCAATTCTACTAGTATTCTACAGTCATTTTCAAATAAGCCATTTTCAAAATCATATTTTGAATTACATAAGTAATATACCACCATTTTAAAATTCAAATGTTAAACTAATTTTCATTAGCTAAACCTTAGAGGATTTTTTGGGGGGTCTTTATTTTTTTTTAAAGACAGGGTCTCCTTTTAGCCATAGCTGGCCTGGAACTCACTATGTAGACCAGACTGGCTTTGAACTCACAGAGATCCACCTGTCACTACTTCCTAAGTGCTGGTATTAAAGATGTGTGCCACCACTCCCAGCCTTAGTGGATTTTTTAAAATATAATTTTAATTTGAATAAATTATCTTGACCATTTTTCTTCTTTTATTTGTAAGATAATTACATCAGCAACTATTTTTCCTTGTTCATGTTTATTTTGAGGTATTTTAATTAGAATATTCTTTGTCCCCAAAGTGAGATTATCCTCTAGCTTTTGCTTTTGAGCTACTTTTGGAACCACAGGTACAATGATGTAAAACCATGATCTGGGTCCGTTTCACCTGCTTTGATCAGAAGTAGTTCCTGGGGATGTGGCTGACTGGAAGGGGCCTGCTGCTATAGACCTTAGCTGGTGTGTCCGTGTGGGAAAAGTCCAGAGTCATTTTTTCCTTCCTCTATGTACTATCCAAGGGTCAAGTTTTTTCTTGAGCTAGTTTTTATGAATATTTTAATTAAATGGTCTTTTCCATTGAGGTTTTCAAATTCATTAGTGTGAAATTTCTTATCTCGTGTCCTAAAAAAAGAAAACAAAATAGCATTCACTTGAAATAATTCATCCTCTTGTGCTTCTTTTCTCTGGGGAGGCATTCTTTTTTTTTTTTTATGTGGTCAATAGAAATGTACTGTCTGCATGTAGGTTTGTGCAAGCGCATGGTGTGCAATAATATGCTCGCACTTGCGGTGGTCAGAAGAGGGTTCTCAGATGTGCCGCTACCTCACCTTCCCATTCCTATCCATCGCGAATTTCCGCTCTCAGTCCTTTTTTAGGGACTCAACTGTATGGATATCTTGCTACTGGCTGTGCAGAGCAGTGGACTTGGAAAGACGGAAAGTTCTCACGCGGTGTGAGCCGGCCAGCGCCATTTTATGAAATGTGGGAGGAGATGAAACCTTCTAAGAAGGGGGACAAGAAGTCTCCTAGCACCCCCTCCCATTTCCCATCCAGAATCCTGCCAGAGAAGCAGCTTCTCTGTAACCCAAAGGATCCTGCCCCCAGGCCTCCTCTACATCGGGAACCCACCCAGGGCTCCCTTCGGAAACTAGGGTTTATGAGAGGCCAGGGTCCCAAGAGCAAGGACACAAAGGTCAGAAAGGACCTGAGAGACCAGTACAGATGTGGGCAGGCCCCAGCCCTGCCTGTGACCCACTTGTGACTTCTACCCAATGCCTTCCCCACCCTGGACCTCAGGAGTGACCATTGCCACTGCGTATAAAGACTTGAAGGGAAAGGGGACTGTGGGCATGGGACACTGAAGGCCCCAGGCAATTAGGGGACCATCTTGCTGTTCAAAATGAGTCTCACGTCTCCTGTAGCTGCCAACCCTTGGGGAATTCGCGCACCCGATAAAGCAGCCCCGGAGTTTCCAACCAGCTTGCTCACCCTTGGCCGATCGGGCCACTCCAGGCGGCTCCTCAGGTGGCTGTCCCTAATCAAATGGACCGCCCTGTCTGATCCTCAAGTGGGGCATTGAGAGGCCCCTGCATGGGCCGCCCAAGTGAGCACAGCCTGCTTGGCTTGGCCGGCTACACAGACTTCCCCAAACCCAGCTATTTCCTGTCCCTCAGCTGCCCCCTCCCCAGTACCTGACCACAGGGCACAATCCCACCGCACAGCTCGACACCAAAGGTCCCAGCCAGCATTGAGGACAGGTAATACACCCAGGGACCAGAGCCTTCTGATCCTTGGGCCACACAGAATGGTCCCTTAGTTCCCTGGTGATAAGATGGAAGGCTCAGGATGAGGTGAGAGGCCTCTGCCTGTGACCTCTGATCTCACCCTGCCCCCGACTTACTGGGAATCATTTGGATTGGGGTCAGGAATCTTTGCAAGATGCAAGCTCACACAGGCTAAGGCCCTGCCCATATCAACAACCCCTACATGGACTGAAAACTAAAAGACCTTCATCTAGCCCCCGACTGCTGTGGGGCCTTAGCGAAGTTACTTGATGTCTCTGGGCCTCAAATCCTTGTTTAAACTAGCACTCCTTTTTCTATCTGTGTTAGAGTCACACTATCAATTGCTTGTGGATTACTGACAGAAAGAGCAAATAGAAAGCCAGAGAAAAATCTTCCCAATTCTGTCCTAACGCTGAGTGCTGGTGATGGTTCTCAAAACCTCCTGTATCTTCGGCCTGCCCCAGGGGGTCAGGGCTGTCACCGTCTTTCTCGAAAGGGACCGATGTGGCAGAGCCTCTTTCCTTCCTAAAAAACACGCCCAGCCCCGGAGCTTTACACTGCTCAAGCCTTCAGACTCAGTCGCCATGGTGTCCACAATGGGGGGGGGAGGGGTCAATCACAAGTTCTATGAAGGATTTTTGTTTCTATGTAGTTAATGGGGGTCAAACCAGAGCCCTTGCACACAGAGACAAGCCTCTGTCACTGACCTACAGCCTAAGGTGGTTGGTTTGGTTTTTGTGTTTTTGGAGACATGATCTCTACAATAGCAAGGTAGCCTCAAACTCCGCGGATGACCTTGTCTCTGTATTCCCGCCAAATGTTCCACCGTGCCAGGCACTCGGTCTCTCTTGGTATGGGTGACGGATCCTGACTCAAACTACCCTTGCCCTCTCCTGAAGTCCTTCTCAGACAGGCCCCTCCACAGCTTAGCACTCCCAGGGGGAAAGCAAGTTAGAAAGAGATAGCCAGGCGTGGTGGTGCATGCCTTTAATCCGGCAGCATACTTGGGAGGCGAGGCCGGGAGGATTCGTCTGTGGAGTTCAAGGCCAGCCTGGGTCCTAAGAGTGAGTGTCCAGGACAGCTGGGGCTACAGGGAGACCCTGTCTCAAAGAGAAAAAGTTTTAAATGAAAGAGACAGATATCGGAACATCACTACTGGATCCAGCTGTGCCTGAAGCTGACTTCTGAGACTCTTCCCTCTATGGTAAGAGCCAGGCCTCATCAAGGCCGCCTTCCAGGGAAAATAAGGGGGTCCTTGCTGTTTAGAAGAGGACTAAGGACTCTTACTGGGTGCTAGCTTTTTTTTCAACTCACGAGCTGAGGGTACCTGTACATAATCATACTCCACAACACATCTTCTTCCTGGGAAAATGTTTCTTTAGAGGAGGTCAGCAGAATGAGCAAGAGCAGAGAAACTGCTGTAAACCAGGTTCTCTGTCCTTTCCAGTGGCCGCCGCGGCCTCCTCTCTGGCTGGCCAATAACTGAGGCCCAGCCCCCACCCACAGCCGCCCATCGGGGAGGCATTCTTAGTTAAATTTATTTTGATACATGGCATTGTTTAAGATGATTTTAATGTCTTTTTTTGTCCACACTAGTAAATTGTTTCTTCTCTTGATTAATTTCTGGCCTCTTTTCTCTCCCATTCTACCTATTTTACATTTTATACAATACACACTTTACACTACAACATCTATTAGGAGCAATAGTCTAGATATTTACCTAGAGTCTTTTATGATAGTACTGTTAATCAACTATATAAGTCCACTTATTCTAAAGTACGGCCTGCTTTGACATTGATCTTATACTACATTATAATAATAAATATATTATTTTCGATTATTGTAGGTATAATATATTCTGGAGAGAGAGACAGACAAGAGACAAGAAGACAGCACCCGAGGGAAGGAGTTTTACAATGCAGGAAGTGTTATCTTAATGAATTGTCCATCAAATCTGAGTGTCGTTCATGCATCTTCTTTACGCATGATACCCTGGCTGGTACACACTGCTTGTGATAGTCCCTCCTGGGCAGGCCTATGATCCCCAGTTCCAGAGGTGGCCCCTGGCCTCGAGTGACGCTTTCCTCACTTGGATGGGGGGCAGTCCTTCCTCTCAGTGTGAGCAGAGTACTCCCCCATTCTGTTCATTCTAGTTTGTCACCATGTTTTTGTCCTCACGAATCTCTTTTGCTTGAAATAACTATTGTTGCATAAACATACATAGAATTATATACATTTATATAGTAGCCTTATAGTGACTCTTGGATATGTAGACCTATACGCTATACTCGCACCCTAGGATAGCCTACATACACTTAATACCTATACACATACGATATACAGGCCTGGAGATAACCGCTGCTGAGTCATGCTTTAGTAGTGGCTCGGCGGAGTTATACATCAGGATTTGATATTTGTGTGACACAGGAATTATCATGTATCGCAATTGTAAGTAGACTTGGGAGATCTATAAATAATCTGTGTCGCCAGAGGGGCGGTTGCCGCAGTCAGCCCTGGAGAAACCAGATGCTCTCATCCTCATATCCTTTCATCTCGAGGGAGGGAATGCTGTAAAAATTCCCCATCCACTTATGGCAATGCTCAACTATTAGTTTGTCATCATTAATGAAGAAGGGCCTTGTCTAGAATCAACAGAAAAAGATGTGTGGAGATTTACAATGAGATTAGTCAAGTTGTCTTCCCTTATCGATGTTCTTAGGAATTGAGTCGTATAATTCATTAGTCAGTGGTTTACCTATTGTCTCTTCTTATATAGTCTTCGCTCTTAACAAATATTTAACATGGCCTTAATCGTAGATTGGGCATTAGTGAAGTAGTTACTCATTGGATCCTTACCCGGCCTCTAGTATCTGGCTGGGGCTTTAATTGTAAATGTATGCCTATTGGGGAGAGTACGTGGGCCGGCCACTTCACATCCCATACAACTCACCTTAATTCATATATTTGATGGAGCCAGCAGTTTGTTTGTGATTTCTTCGCTAATTACAGTCTATTATCAATTGGGCAAAAAAGAAGCTCCTTTGATGAGTGGTGAGGGGTACACTTATCACTGAATATAAGGGGAAACATAGTTTCACGGAAGTAAGAAGTAGAGAAACCTTACACATTGTGCCATGTGGACCTCGGTAAGTGATAGTAGTAGACTCTTAAACTCAGGGGGGGAGAGGGGCCGGGGTGGGCCGGGGGGTGAGCGAGTTATGACTGTTCCTCCAATGCCGGGTCGTCGCCTACTCAACCTTCAGCGATCGTTATGAGGGTTCCAGTCCATAAGGGCAGGCATCTTCTACTACGCAGCTTGTTGTTTTAAAGCTCATGTCTTCAGTTGCCTTGGATAGCACCCAAGACTTAGAAGGGCTACTATCATTTATGACCTGAGTGGCCTCTTCACCAGACCAAGTAGAGATAATTCCTGAATGCACGACTATTCCATAGGATTTACAGCTGGGGTAGGATCGATTGTTGGCCTGTAGCCATCTCTGTCCCAGTCGACGCCTCTAGGCATGAACGTATGGTTGTTATTAAGGTAGGACCAGCAGTAGCCTTGGATAGCTGAATATGTGTGGGAGATATGTACTGCCCGTATATGCCTCCCTAGAGGATAATAGTATCTTCCTCACGCGGGAGCTAGCAGTACCTCACAGCCTCAGTTTAGTTGACTACGCATGATCCTTCGATCGCCTTCCCTTACCGCCTTCTTTCTGCTCACTCCTATGTACGGTGTTGGAGCAAGACCATTGCCTGGAGGCCAGCCAGAGACGAAGGTACCATACACTCTGACAATTCAACACATTGGTTGGCGACATTTGGATGAAAAGGCATGTTTTGGAGTATGATTTTGGCTCATTCTTCACCATCTATCCTCTTTTTTCCTTCTGTTGGGCAGCTCCTTTTTTATTGGAACTTTTATCCATTCTGAAGGGCAGCTGGCTTGGCTGATGGCTGATTGCTTTAGGAACTATTTTTAGGGATTAATATTTTATATGTTACATATATCTGTTTGGGGGACCGAAGGGGGAGATGGATAAAATTGAATGTGTCACAGTCCTGAAACTGCTGCTGGTGGGCCTAGGGCGTGAGCTAATAAAACTAGGCACCATACGGTACTACAGGGAGACTGGAGGCAGGAGCTGAAGTAGCAGGCCATGGAGGAATTGCTTCTTACTGGTTGCTCCCCTGGCCCTCAGGCCCAGGCACTGTCTGGTTCTGGACTGATTTCTTTTTCTGATTTTTTTTTAAACAAAAAAAAAAAATTTATTTTGTTTTATTTTTTTTTTTTTTTTTTTTTTTTCCGTCCATTGGTTGTCTATTTTATGTTAGTCTTGTCATGTTCTATTTTGTTGCTGGTGTGCCTTGTTTATATATTTTCTACTTTTCTTCAATTTGCCTTGCCATGACCCGTTGCTTTCCTCTATAATAAGATGTGTTTAGAAGGATTGAAATATTGATAAGTCCGAAGATGCCCTTGGTTGTTTCCCCTGTAATGAATTTTTCATTGTTTTTGATCTCTCAGAGTTGTCTATATTTATTCAAAAGGGGTTGACCTTATGTTGTTTGTTGTAGTTCTTTGAGGGGCTCTCCAGTTGGTTGTTAGAGTGTTGCTATGTTCAAGATGGGGCCTATCAGCTGTATCAACTCTCTTTTTTTATTTGTTTTTTTTTTTTTTTTTTTTTCCTATTTTTGTATTGTTTTCACTTCACATGTTGTGTGTATTTCTCATCTGTCAAGGCCTACTAGCTCTGCTCACCTAATAGCTTATAAGTTAGTCCGGCACCAGAGAACTGCTTCTGCTTCTTCCTCTGACTTTTTCCCTAATATGTTGGGCTTGGGACCATTTGTCGCGCAGCAGGATACCTTCAGAGATGGGGCCTGTCGGGCTTTCTTATACTGTATATAACAACCTGCCTGGGGTGGCACCACCCACAGTGGGCTGGGCCCTCTCACATAACTCAACAATCAAGACAGTACAGCACAGACATGGCCACAGGAAAGGCCAATGGAGCCAGTTCTCCAATTGAGGCTCCCTCAACCCAGGTGTGTCAAATTGACACTAAAGCTATCCAGTGCAAGGTGCTATGTCCAAAGTATATGCTGGCTCTAGCAATAGGGTGGCATCAAGTTCTTGGTGGCCACCAAGGACTATGGCAATCGTCTATTTCATTTTTGGGAGTCTTTTGGACTACCCCAATCAACAAGTAAAGGGACATTTTCATCACGTGGCACAGTGCTTTTGTTATATAGAGTTCAGCTATACACATGCACTCAAATATATATTATATGTGTATTTTAAAATAAACTTACAAAGTAATACATTTCCATATGATTCAGACATCCTTAGTATTTTTATCTTCTTTCTTCTCTTTAACCCTGTATCTATCACATTTGCTACAACCATCTTCCCCACTTCCTCCTTTTTAATTTTGTTAAAGCAAAATTTATTGGTATATATCATTTTTGTTTTGTTCTTATTAAGCTTTTGCAGTTTCATAGCACAGTTCTTGATCAAGTTTCAACCTCCCCCCATCCTTGCCCCTCCAATCCCCACCAGACCTTATGTATTGCACCATAAATAATAAGACCTATCTAGTCTTCCCCATGATAGTACCTGTGTCTTAATATCCCTATCTCTCAAGATCCTTCTACTCCCCATATCCCCACAACCAAGTTTCCTTTCTACTCCTAATATCTCATGCTTACAAGACTTACAAGATCTTAAATCATACAGAAAGATTCTGAACTACTATCCACAAATAGAGAGCACATGTGTTACATGTTTTTCTAACTGGGTTTCCACACTCAGTGTAACAGTCTCCAGTTCCATCCACTTATGGACAAATTTCATGATTTCATTTTTTTTTTACAGAACAAAGTCCATGCCTCTATGAAACACATTTTCATTATCCATTCATCAGTTGCAGGATATTTTTTTCCAATTCCCTAGATATTGTTAAAAGAGAGACCAAAAACGTGGCTGAACAAGTCTCTCTGTAGTCAGAAATTGAATCCTTTGGATACACACAAAGGAATGATAGAGCTAGAAGCTATGGTAGATCTATTTTCAGTTTTGGAAGAATTCTCCAAATTGATTTCCATAGTGGTTGCAGCAGTGTGATCCCACTAGCAGTAAATAAAGTTTCCCCTCATGAGCAATTGGTGTCAGATATTCTTTTTTAATTACATCTTTATTTATTTTTTATAGTTTTATTTAAGTTGTGTGCATTCCATACATCATTTCTCAGTCCAGTTTAAACTCATTTGCATTCTGCCAAACATGTCTTACATCTTTTTCTGAGTCTTTTTAAAGTTTATCAAAGCAAAGGATTATTATTTTGGGGAGAACTTTGCTGTTTCAGTTCTTTCTCCCAGTTCTTTTGTTGTTTTTGTTCCCTCCAACTTATATTGCTTCAACATATGCATATATATCTCTATATATAACTATATATATCACATATACTAAATTTTATCTCTGAAAATAAAACTGTATGTTATAAATCTATTTCAGGATTCACATTTTCCCTTTTAATTTTATAACTCTAAAATATGCATACGTACTCTCCATCCATATAGCAAGTTACAAAGTCTGAAAATAAGTGAGTAGGTTTAATTCTAGAGCCTGTTAAGGTGTCATTTATAAGAGGCACAGTTGCTTTCAGAGAAAGAGGAATATAACATTAACGTTGCTCATTTTGCCTTACAACTAGGTACTTGGTGCCAGCATCCGTAAATGAGGGATACCATTCTTCGCTTGTTTTTCTGGGACTGTTACTTCACTTAGCAGAATATATTCTAGTTCTTCCATTTACTTGCAAAGTTCATATGGTATCTTTCTTTACCTCTGCAAGAGACTCCACTGTGTAGATGTATCACTTTCTCTATCCACTTGTAGTTGAGGGGCACTTGGGTTGTTCACCTCTTTGTATGTGAAAAGAGCTTCAATAAACATGGCTGTGCATTTATCTTGCAGTAGGATGAATTTGTGGAATCCCTCTCTCTCGCTCTCTCTCCTCTCTCTCCTCTCTTTATAATATAATATATTATATATATTATAGATATATATATAACATATAATAGGCCAGGAGTGGTATGACTGGGTAAGGTAGTAGTCTTATTTTGAGTCTTTTAAGGGTTCTCCACACTGCATTCCATAGTGGCTGTATGAGTTTGCATTCCCACCAGCAATGGATGAGTTTTCCCCTTTCCCCACAACTTTTCGAGCATTTGGGATCATTTGTTTTCTTGATCCTAGCCAGTGTTATCAGGGTGAGATGATATCTTAAAGTGGTTTTAATTTGCATTTCCTTAATTATTAGTGATGTTGAACACTTTTTAAGATGTTTCTCAGCCATCTTTATTTCTTCACTTGTGAAATCTCTGTTCAGCTCTTTACTCCATCTTTTGGGTTAGGTCATTTGTTGTCTTCTTCGTTTTTTGAGTAATTTATGGACGTTAATGCTCTGCCAGATGTATCACTGGTGAAGGTTTCTTCCCACTTTGTGGGTTTTCTCTTAACTTCGTTGTTTCTTTCGGTGTACAGAAGCTTTTGACTTTGATGAGGTCCTACTTGTTAATTGTCAACCTTATTTTCTGCGAACCTGCTGTTTGATTTAGGAAGTCTTCTGCTATGCCTATGTCTTGTAGGTTGCTGCCAATGTTTTCTTCTATCACGTTCAGAGTTTCAGGTTTCATATTGAGGTCTTTGATCCATTTGGAGTTGATTTTTGTACAGGGCGATAGAGGTTTAATTTTATTCTTCTACAAGTGGTGATCCAGTTTTGCCAACACCATTTGCTGAAGATGCTGTCTTTCTTCCATTGCATCTTCTTTGGGCCCTTTATCAAATATGAGGTGGCTGAAATTGTATGACATCAAAATTAGATCTTTAATTTTGTTCCATTGGTCTACAGGTTTGTTTTTGTACCAGTACCAGGATGTTTTTATGACTATACCCCTGTAATATGGTTTGAAGTCTGGTAAGGTGATTCCCCCTGTATAGCTCTTTTCACTCAGGGTTGCTTTGGCTATTCAGCTCTATTTTCTTGATTTTAGATAATCTGACTGGGGTAAAATGAAATATGAATATAGTTTTAAGTTGTGCTTCTATAATTACTAAGGATGTTTAACACTTTTAGGTTATTTATTTACTTTTAAAGCTATTATATTTATTTATTTATTTATTTCATTTTATATGTATGAGTATATTCCCTGCATGTGTGTAAGTTTACTCTCGTGTAATGCTCAAATAGATCAGAAGAAAGTGTTTGATCCCCTGAAACCGGAGTTATGGACTGCTGTTTGCTGCCATGTGGTTGCTGGGAATTGAACCTGGGTCCTCTGCAAGGACAGTCAATGCCTTTAATAGTAGAACTAGGTCTCCATCACCTTATTTGCAATTATTTTTCTTCTTTTGAGAAGTATATTCTCGGATCTATAGCCATTTTTTTCTTTTTATATTGGAAACTAATCCACTAGCAGATGAATAACTGTCAAAAACTCTCTCTCACCCTCTGTGCTTCTTGATTTTTTTCTTTGTTGCTTTTTAGTCCAATGAAGTTCCATTTGTCCAATTATTGGTTTTAGTTCCTTAGTAAATAGACTCTGATCTAGGAAAGTCTTTTACTGTATCTATATTTTGTAAGATACTGCCTATGTTTTCTTCTAACCGTGTCATAATTTCAGGTTTTACACTCAGAATTTTGATTCGTTTGGAGTGGATTTTTGTGCAGGGTGATAGATATAAGTCTAATTTCGTGCTTGCACATACTGACATCTAATTTTTTTCCTATTGCCATTTGTTGAAGATATTTTCTTTCCTCCAATGTGTATTCTTGTTTGCTTTGTCAAGTATCTATCAGGTGGCTGTAATTATATGCACTGAAGTTTGGGTCTATTATTTTGCTTTATTGATTTACATCTCTGTTTTTGTGCCAGTACTGTTCTGTTTCTTTAATATTTTATTTATTATGTTTATATATGAGTATATTGGTTGCATGTAGGTAGGTACACCTTGGTCTTGCAATGCCCATGGAGGACAGAAACAAGTGTTGGATCTTCTGGAACTGGAGTTAGCTAGATGCTAGTCACTATGTGGATCCTGGGAATTGAAAACTGGTCCTCTGCAAGAGCAACTAGTGCTCTCAACCACTGAACCATCTCTCTAGCCCATCATTTTGTTTTTATTATAACTCTGCAATATAACTTGAAATCTGGTATGGTAATCCCTCCAGTATTGTTCATTTTGCTCAGTATTTCTTTGGTTACCTGCATCTTTTGTGCTTCTATATAAAATTTAAGATTTTATTTCTATTTCTATGAGAAGTGTCATGGAGATTTTGATATGTATTGCTTTGAATCTGTAAATTCCTTTTGGTAGGGTGGCCAGCTTTGAAATATTAATTCTACACAAAATTCCTTTAACAAAATCCAATATGGATTTTTAATAAAAGCCCTAGAGGGAATAGGCCTAGAAAGAATATGCCCAAACCTAATAAAAGCTGGGTATGACAAACCCATAGCCAACACCATTCAAGAATACAAACGTGAAGCAATCTCCTTAAAATAAGGAAAGAGACAGGGCTGTCCCCCATTCTCACTTCTTTTCCATATAATTCTTGAAATCCTAACTACAGCAATATGACAGAAAGGATCCTAATAGGAAAAAGAAGCCAAAATATCCCAATTTGCAAATAACATATTATACATGAGATCCCTTCAATTCCACCAGAATAGTTATTTAAAACTTTTATGCTGCTCCCATTGATATCTTTCTAGTTGCACGAGAAACTGTTGAGATTTTAAATCTCTCCTGCATTTACATGAATCTCTTAGTGTTCTCACATTCCCTGTGCTTGGGAGCTTTGATATGCAGGGCACAGTTGACACAGAAGCAGTACCGTGATCTCAAATGGAGTAAGAGATAGTTTGTTCTGGGGCCAACTATGAGTGACTATGGCCTAAGAACAGAGATTCAGGTTACCTCAAATTCCATGTTATATTCTGGAAGGAGTTTCATGAATTTTATCATAACAGAACAAAGTAAAGTCATGAATGAACATACTTCATATAAATTGACAATTACAGCAAAAGAGAAATCTCAACTCTAGGCCTCAGATGCTATCAGAGGACACTCAGCCTTTTGGTTGGTGACATTAGGGCTTTGCTTACATTTTATAAAAGTTTTATCTGTTAGTCACAGGATCTTAATTCAGAAACAGAAAGAGCAGCTGAAGGGACTAGAGTCGGCTAAAGATACACCATAATAAATTGTAATTAGGCTTTGTACCTGCAACATTCCAAGCTCTCCGAAATCACTGAAGTTCTAATCTGTTTTTCAGCCTTTGAGAAGGTTTGGTTTCAAGTTGCACTTTTTTCTTCTGGGAACTTTCATTCACACCTGTCATATTTACTTGCAGGCATCCTTACTTCATCATCTCCAGAACCATATGCTAGTTTATGTCTAATTCTTTTGACATTTGTGATTTGTTAGTGAGTTATAATTTGTTTCTTACTAAAGCTCATGTTTCTATACTAGTTTTTTCTATACTTGTTTTTAGCATTCAAAACGAGAAGTTCCATGATCCATCTTCACTCTGACATTTTATTTAGAAATGCAAGATTTATTGTTTTCTACCGTGTGCAGTTTGCAATATTTTCTATATTTATGTATTTGTTTTGTTTCTGTATGTGTGTGGAGGTGAGTGTGTATACCACGGGGTGTGTGGAGGGAGTTAGGAAGACAACTTGGTGGAGTCAGTGCACTCCTTTCACCACATGGATCCCAGGGATTGAACTAAGGTTATCAGGCTGGATGACAGGTGCCTTTACAAGCTGAAATATCTCATAAGAGTATGCCAGACCTAATATTCATAACCTGCTATCAAACAAGGAAAACACATTAGACTCATATTTAAATGTGCTGTTACTATGCCAACATCACAATTCCCCAAAACAGCTTTACCCTTAAAATTAGTTTTTAAGAGTATGTCCATACTCTGAGCACCCTTGTTACCTGAGATATCTTTTGGAGCCATCTGGTTCCTGGCATTATGCTGATGGGAATTTCTCTGGAGCCCTGGTTCTGGAACTATGTCTTCCTGTCAGGCCACAACCATAATTTTATTCACAATGGTTTCTTCATTGTCAACTGGGGAAGTACAAGTTTGATTATACCATGATTGTAGCAGGACTTCAGCCATTTCATCCCTTGTTCTAGAATATCTCATTTACCCAAGGTCATGTGTCTCAATGCTCATTGTATACAGTGGAGATGGCTGTCACCTCTCCTTCTCAGCACTTTGATTTGTTCATTCTCAAGCCACACCAACACTTATTCATTATCCTTCTGAGTGGAGTGCCAAATTGAGATTGCCAAGGTAAAGAGATCAATTGCCCAGGTCACAAGACACAAGAGCCCATGGTTTTGCTGGCATTAATTAAAAGTGATTAGCTCAGTTTATGTCCATTTATAAAAAAGCCATTCCTAGATTTAAATGGGCATTCAAAGGGCCAAATTATATGCTCAAGAGAATTCAGACAAGGGGCCTTTTACTGAGCTCAGTTGTGAACAGTTAATTCTGGGTTAACAGTTACTTTAAAGGAAACCGCTGCTGAAAACACTTGACCATTCCTGGCACCACGTGGCTTTTCACTGCATTCACCTTCATGGCTGTGTGCTGACATCTAGCTGCTGTTAAAAATGGCAAGGCTGGGGGCTGGAGAGATGGCCTAGCCGTTGGGAGTGCCGACCGTTCTTGCAGAGGACCCAGGTTCGATCCCCAGCACCCACATGGCGGCTGAGAACCGTCTGTAACTCCAATTCCAGGAGAACTCCAGTTCCAGGGGAATCCGACACCCTCTTCTGACCTCCGCAGCATTGCATGACACGGGTGCACAGACCTACATGCAGACAGTACATTCATACACACACACAAAAAAAATAAAAATAAAAATGGCAAGGCTTAAGCCGGGCGTGGTGGTGCACGCCTTTAATCCCAGCACTCGGGAGGTAGAGGTGGGTGGATCTCTGTGAGTTCAAGGCCAGCCTGGTCTACAGAGCAAGCTCCAGGACAGCTGGTACTAAAAGGGAGACCCTGCCTCAAAAATGCCCCCACCCCCCAAAAAAAAAAGTTAAAAAAAATGGCAAGGCTTGTGCTTCCTGTTGAAGGCCATGAGCTGGTCGGCCCCTAATAACAGAAAGGGTAATTGTCTAGCGTTCTGTACTCAGTCACCAACACTCTCTTGCACAAACACAGTCCCTACAGTGGATGTGTTTGCCATTACTGATGAAATAAATGTAGGAGGGATGATAAGTCTCTGAGTTAGCAATACAGCATTTGAATCTTGCAGCCTCCTCTTTGTAGCTTCCCTGCACAAGCTCATCTTCCTTCCTGTAACCATCGACAGAATGAATCACTTGCTCCTTGTTAAGCTTTCATCTCCATGAAGTGAAGGCAACAAAGGAGCACTTTTCTGCAAGACCGTTTTGGCATCTATCCCACAACCCTGCTGGCCATTTTGATCTCATTCCATATGTCCACAATTTAAGTGGCAATACAACTCTCTCTGAATTGGATCATACAACACTGCAGGGCATAATTCTGTGCTACCTGCTTTTAGAAGTAATCTTTTCAGCCTATTTCAATTTTCACATTAAAGAACTGGCTGCCTGAAACTTGATGATTACAGGCTTATATGGACAGGATCAAACAGAAGGAGATGATAGCAGGGAGTCAAATATGAGAACATCATTCTGCATTCATAACAGCTTTTGTCCTTCTTTAACAAAGTTGAGGCTATTGCTAATATTATTGACTCAGATATAGCCCCGCTGTTAGCTAGACCTATAAACTCATTCTAATGAAGTGCTTATGTATCATACCACATGAAGAGGTAATTTCTATGGTACAGAAACAGATATTTATTGATTACAAGGGAGTCGAGTAGTTAACACATAAATGAGTTTCAATTCAATTTAGTGACTCACAAAGGAAAAAATAAGGCAATCAATTATCTGTCTCTTGATTAAAGACTTTGAGTATTGACTTTCTTCTGGGAAGAATTGTATTTTCCTTAAACAAAATTAATGCTAATGAACAGACATCATTTTTGCTTAGTCTATCAAACGTATTTATTTTGTTTGTATCTGAAAGATTCTTGACTTACTGTTTGTTAATTTAGTAATTATTTGGTAGTGCAACAATTTTTCTTGTCAGCGAATTTATAATTGGGCATGTAAAGATTCATTGCTATTGCTAAGGATTGATTTTGTTAGACATTGAAAAACAATTTACTTTAAAGCAAGTTTATACTTTGTCACTACTAGTTTAGTAAACATAAATTTTGACACTCTACAAAACTTGAAAGATTTGTTTGTCTAACCTTTAACTTAATTTAATTTTTAAAATTTTTATTTGTTGGTCTTTTTGAGACAGGGTCTCCCTTTAGTCCCAGCTGTCCTAGAACTCACTATGTGGACCAAGCTGGCCTTGAACTTACACAGATTCCCCCTGCCTCTGCTCCCGGAGTGCTGAAATTAAAAGTATGTATCACCACACATGGTTAATTTTATTATATTTTATTAGTTTATGTGTATGAGTGTATTGCTTTCATGTGGGTAAGTGCACCCCTGTACAATACCAGCAGAGGTCAGAAGAATGTGTTAGATCCCCTGGAACTGGAGTTACCGAAGGTTGTCATCCACCATGTGGGTACTGGGAATCAAACCTGGGTCCTCTGCAAGAGCAGTCAGCCCTCTTAATAATTGAGCCATCTCTCCAACCCTTGTTTGCTAACTTTTAAATCAATATTTTTTTAGCCGGGGGTGATGGCGCACACCTTTAATCCTAGCACTTGGGAGGCAGAGGCATGCAGATCTTTGTGAGTTAAAGGCCAGCCTGCACTACAGAGCAAATTCCAGGACAGCTGGGGCTACAAGGAGACCCTGTCTCAAAAAGACCAAAATAAAATATTTTTTTTGAAGACATGGTCTCCCTGTAGACCCAGGTAGCCTGGAACTCAGTACCTAGTGCAGGCTGGCCTTGATCTCATGGAGATTCACCTAGATCTGCCTCTGGAGTGCTGTATTAAAATGTACAACTCCATACTTGGCTAAGTCAATAATTTTACAGTGTATGTCTCTGCTTATACTTTGAATATATTTTAGTGAGTTGGATACTGAAGAGTAAAATTACTCAACAATTATGAATTTTATGAACACAACAGCAATTTATTTTAAATTTAGTCAAAACAATATTTTGCTCTGTAATTACTGTTAACTTCTTTTTTCCCATTGTATATATATATAACTTCATTGGAAACCTGCCTTAATGAGCTGGAAATACTGCTCTTCCAGAGGATTCAAGTTCAGTTTACAGCATCCACATGGTAGCTAACAACATTTTCTAACTCCAGTTCCAGCAGATCCAACAGCCTCTTCTGGGCTCTATAGGCACACTCACATACATGCAGACGAAACAGTCATATACATAAAATAATTTTTTAATAGAGGAAACCACCTTAATTTCAAACTCAACCAGATTGATATTAGCACACAACTCGATGTCTCTTTATAAACAGTTTGAAATGCCCCGTTGGTCTCCTGAATAAATACAGACCTGACAAAACTGCCTATTTTAATATGGGATAGACATGAAACTCATCCTCATGACTTATATCAGATTGATATATCATTACCTATATCACAACTTATATTAGATCTGTGAGGAACTTCTGCGATTGTAACAAAAGACAAGTGAAGATGATGTGTAAACAACAGGAATTTATTCTCACATTCTAAGCCTGGGAAATCCCAGATCAAGGAGCCAGCATCAATGGGAACTTTCTTATTGAATCTCATGTAACAGAGGGTGGGAAGACAAGGGGTGACTGTCCCTCTAATAACTCTATCTCTCCACTCAGGGAAACAGAGCCTTTCTGATCAAAATGCTTCCCCAAGACCCACCTCCCATCCTTATTGCCCTGGGAATTTAGTTTCTGATGGTTGATCATCACTGGAATTTAGATTCCCCCAGGAGATTCACCCCCGGGGCAGGTCCTCAGAAAAGTGTAATTAGGAGGGAAGACCTTTCCTGAAGCTGGGTGATGCTATTGCAGGGAATGAGGTTCCATACTGGATAAATGAGAGACAGTGAAATGAGTCACAGCACCAACCTCCCCGTGCTTCCTGAGTGTGAACACAACATCATCATCAGCAGCAGAAGCATGTTCCCACCTATGCTCTCCCTCTGTAAGGAACTGTATCAATTCTTAAATGATGAACCAAAATAAACCTCACCTTCCTCTTCGTTACTTTGTCAGGGGTTTTGACACAGTAATGAGAAAAGCAACCAGCACGGTCTCAGTGATGTGGATGGACTCATTCAGGCAATTAAGAACATTTCTCATTATTCCTCTGGCTTCCAGATTTCACATAATTTTTGAGAAATTGTAGGCATTATGTATATTCTTGTTCTTTATTTGAATAGGTGGGATAAAACTGCCAACGAAGTATCAAGCACAATTGTGTAACTTGTTTTAAAAGCTGTAACTAAATCAGTGTGTTGTGTTTTACTATCCACCCAGTGTTTACCTGTCACTCTTCACGATGAATAATATATTTTTTTAATTTTTTAAGTTTTATTTTATTATTTTTTATGTGTATGAGTGTACTGTCTGCATGTATGTTTGTGCACCTGTGGTCGTGCAATGCCACAGAGGTCAGAAGAGGGCATTGGATTCCTCTGGAACTGGAGTTAAAGACAGTTCTTAGCCGCCATGTGGGTGCTGGGAATTGAACCTGAGTCTTCTGCAAGAGCAGTCAGTGCTCTTAACTGCTGAGCCACCTCTCTTGCCCCTACAATAAATATTATCTCTAAATTTCTTATTGCTTACCTTTATATGCAAAAAATTATAATATAAACACTTTTCTTGAAAACTCTTAATTCACCAGTCAAAGTTACATCAGTATAACATCTTATTTTAAATATATTGACCTACATATGACATAATTCAGTTGAAAGATTTAAATCCGAATTTTCACTGATCATTTATCCAATGTTTATTGTGTCTATTCTATAGAGTCGATCTGTAAATAAAGCACTTCCTTGATATTGTCTGATCTCTATTAATTTTTGTCAAAATATAAACAATAGTAAAATGAGAAAAATAGATTTTTGAGGGAAATATAAGAAAAACCAGCAACAAATATTTACCTTTGTACTGGTATATTAAAATATTACAGAAATCAATTGAATGTGGTGGAATACACTTGTAATCCCAGAGGCTGTGGGAGGAGGTTGGTAAGTTAAAGGACAACTTAAGTTACATAGCAAAGTTGGGATACAAGGAAAGTTTGAGGCCAGCCTGGGATATATGAGACCTGGTTTCCAAAAATATTTTACAAAAATCAGAATAATAATATTTAGAGTAATAGTGACGAATATTAATGCACCAATAGGAAATTTACACAGATTTATTTCAATAAAATACAGTGTCATTTGACAGAGGAGCAGTCTAGGTTTTTTATTTTCTTCATTCATTTAAGATTTAAATATTAAGATACTGGAGGAAAGTGTACTTAAAGACTACTGAATATTGAAAATTCTCAATAAAAAATAAATGTATCACTATATACATAACATTTATTCCTTAAGGTTAAGTTCAAATAATTTTATGATCTGTCTCCTTATTATTATACATATTGTTCATTCCTTCTTGCTATTTAATAGCTCCATCAAGCAGAACCAATAGCAGATAGTGGGCATAATAGTCATTTGGAAGTAAGAAGACCAGGACTCTCGACTCAAAGACATTTTGGGATAGTCTGTCATCTTCAAAAACATCCTTCAAAAAGCATTTACTGCCTGTCATAGTTGCACAAAAACTGTTCATCAACTATTAACCACTGTCAATCTGGACCAAAACACCAGGCACCCAGAACAGCCAAGATGGGAAACTGGATTCTAACCCTCCAACCTGACACCCGTTCCCCAGAGACTTCATCCCTGTGGTGGTTTGAATGAGTGTCCCCCATAGGCTGTAAGTATTCAGAAATTTGTCTCCAGTTGGTGGCACTGTTTTCGGAGGTCTTAGAAGGTGTGGCCGTGCTAGAGGAAGTACGTTATTGGGGGCAGGCCTAGTGAGTGTAACAAGCCTCGTGGTATACAGTTGCTCTCTCTCTGCTTCCTGTGCTCTTTGCGAGATGTGACCCTTGGCTTGCTGCTCCAGATCCAGCTGCCATTCCTCCTACCACAATGGACTGTAATTCCCTGGAACTGTCAATTGTAAGCTCAAATAAACTCTTCCTTTTATAAGTTCCTTGGTCATGGTGTTTTATCACAGCAACAGAAAAGTGACTAATACAATCCCCCTTACCCCAGCTCTGAACTAGATACAAAAGAGAAAACAGCATCCCATTCCCTTTTTGTAATCAAAAGTCTGCAATGTTAGGTCTGAGTTTTCCAGAATTCCAAGGGACACTTCCCCCAGAGGTGTCCACTTCCCCCAGAGGCTGTCAATTTTGTGACCTCTTCCCCTTACCTGAAGTCCTGCCCAGGGCCTATAAAGGAATGCACCTCAGTTGCCACCTTGCTGGCTGACTGATTTCCTATCTGGTCACAGATGCCATGCCCTAGTTAACTTTGTAAAGGAAAGAATCTCTGCAGTTTAGCTTATGGTCCTTTGGAGTCATCAACCCATTACTACAGAAGAGTCCATGATTTGGCTCATGACCCTAACTCGTGGGAGGGGGGGGGAGTGTTAGGAACAGATCAGAAAGACTTAATCAGAAGGAAGGAGTTAACTAGAAAATTGAGTTAGTTAAAGCAAGCCTGGTTCCCATGACTACCTTTGCTCCACACCTTAACCACAAGAACACATTCTGCTCCTGAGTTCCCAGTTCCTAAAGCTGTTTGAGGTCAGTATGAACTTTCTCAGCCCTGAAGGAGTGCTTCCCACCCTCTAAGGAGTGCACTCACTCCCTAAGGGGCTTCACACTGCTAAACACAACCAATCAGTTTAAAGGTCACCATTTCTTGCTTTGTGTTTCACAATTATGTTTCTATAGTGTCATAAAATTCCTCTAGTTTGTGGGTTTTGTCTTTAAAAGCTCTCTGTAGCAGACAGTCAAGGTCTCACCCTTCCCTGCATGAATTGGTTTGTGTCCTAGTGCACCAGCAATTGGCCCCCCTGGTGCACTAGTTTTCTCAATTGGTTTCTGGTTTACCAGCAAATTGAATACATTTTGTTTCAAAGATTGAAAAAAAAAGTTGGATTTAATCAGTACTTCCACATATTATTCATAGTTTTTCTTTTGTTGACATTTTGTATTTTTACATTTACATTTGTTATGTTAGCTTGGAATATCTTTCATTTGAATTCCACTAATTACTTAAAGCTGAGTTCATTTTCTCCAATTTCCAAATCAGCATGCCATAAGGTAACTGATGTGAGGTGGTATAAGCTTACATGCTATGTTCTTAGTCTAAGATCCCCTTATTAACCTGTGGCAGAGGAAAAGCCAAACAAAAGAACAATGCCCATTCTTTGTATGCCAAAGCTCTGAGGTGGAATAGATAGTGTACATGAAGAATCAGTAAGAGCAAGCCTGCCTGGAATGGAAGCAGGGAATTATGGAACATGGTTTCAGGAAGGTCAAGAATTGTATTGTTGAAGATCATATCATACGTACATATGTGTGCACATGAGTGTGTGTGTGTGTGTATTTGTGTGTGTGATATAAGCCTCATTAGATTTCACTGCTTCTTAGGTTATTCTTGATTTTGTATAGCCTTCAGTAGACATTAGAGGACAACACTGCTTACAGGCAGAGTAATTTGTTGGCTTCCAATTCCTTGTAGGTCTCAACTTACATTACCTTACTGCATGTTATATTCTCAAGTTTCTTACTCTCATAGAAGCTTCCACTATATTTTAGTTTTCAGTTTGATGAGGGTCCCCATGGTGCTCTTAGGTGTTGCATCTCCTCCGGATGAAAATCCACCATACTTCCTTACTTTTCAATACTCTATAGCACTCTACAGTGTAAGTCAGTGTGGGGCCTTCCTATGAAAATGTTGAGTTGGAGCATTTTGACATGAGTCCCATAGAACTGTATGTGGTTTTCAGTGTACTCAGTTAAATCACCTGACATAGATGCCTTTTTGTCTGAGCAGGATTCCATTCTGCTGCCTAGGATGGTGTCAGACTCATGGACCCTTCAGTCTCAAGCTCTCAAGTACTGAGATTACAGGCTGGACCATCTCTGTGGCCTAATATCTCAAGATAGGTAAAATGAACATTGGTCATTTGGGTAAGATGTTATCAGTTGGGTTTCTCAAGCACAAATAGTGCCCTTTGTGATTAAAAACTAGGCAAAATCATACTGTGAGGCTACAAGTACCTTTTATCCTCTTTAAATTTTAACCCACAATTTTGGAATGAATCTTTCCTACAAAACTTGCAGTTTATTTCCTTCATTCATTTACTATTTAAACCCTAGAATTCTTTTATAGGAAAAAGCTGTTCCTTTCCCTCAAAATACTTAATTGTTTGAAGTTGTGGTTATATCACTATGGTTTTATGGGTATTTATTTTATTGAATGTAATTCAACATAGTTATTATTTATTTTATGGTTAGATTTATTTTAAATATGGGGAATTGATGCTCTTTCCAGCTAGCTGTGTTCGGTTTTTGTATCCTACCATTGTTGGTGACACTCGTGTTTGTATTATGACCCACAGATAAGGAACATGCATCTGGAATGTTCCCTGTCTAGGTGTTAGGATAAAGCCCTTCCTCCTCTTCCTCCTCTTCCTCCTCCTCTTCTTCCTCTTCTTCTCACTATCAAGGTCTAAATGCTATATATGTATGCATGAAAGTATTGGGATAAAACCATTCGATCTTTGTATTTAGATTATCAGCATTTAAATTATAAATATACTTTTGTTGAATCTGGTGTTTTTGTTGTATTCTTCTTATTCTGTCTCCTCTCTCCTGTTTACTTTTGGTATGCATTCTCTAGATTTGTTAAGGAATTTAAAAATTAAGATTTAAGTCTATTCAACTAATTATTTACACCATGGTTTATAAAATGGTTTACACTGTTTTGCAATGTGTCTTTAATGAATGGGGCCTAATTTCAAGCATTGTATTTCTGTGTGTGCTGTGAAATGAACTTACACAGTTATATTCTCAATCTACTTCACCATCCTGTCTACTATTATTATCATAGATTTTATTTTTACATATGCTATAAATGCATAATATATTGTTTCCACTTCTGCTTTAAACAGTTTGTAAAAGAATAATTAAAATAAGATAGTGAATAATTTTCTTTTACTTTCCCCTATTATGGCCATAATGCTCCTCATGTCTTGTGTTGATTAGATTTCTGCTCTCGATATGCATTTTACTTGAAGAACTTAATATTTCTTGCAGCGTATGTCTCCTGGTGGTGAATGATTTGTTTTGTTTGAGAATTCTTTATTTCATTTGTATTATGTAAGGTTTTATTCTAGAATAGAATGATTACTTGGCAAATGGTTTTCTTCTAGTTTTTAAAGATTTTACTCCAGTGTTTTTCAGTATAAGAAGTTTGAAAGATTAAGATTCATTATTATTCTTCCTCTGCTCATGAGGATTTCTTTATTCTAGGTTTATTGAAGATTTTGCCTTTCCAGATAGCTTAAATATGATACACTTGTGTGTCTTTTTTTTTTCTTTTTTTTTTTAATTGATGCTTTGTGTATTTCATACAACATTTTCCAATTCAGTTCAGGCATATATCCCCTTCCCTTCCCCCACCCCACCCCTATCCATCCCAGATCATGCATTCTGCCATAAGTTTTCTGCATCTTTCTCTGCTTTTTTGTTTTGTTTTGTTTTCATTTTTTTT